>OVAX01002258.1:0-31671 GCA_900406405.1 Lepidium africanum
AGCTGTGTTGTAAATCCGTTGCAAAAAAACGTCCCAAATCTAACCTTTTGTTGTAGTGATTATCTGTGAGCTTAGAGACTGTTATATCCCGCGACTTTCTGCTTCATATTCAATTTACTATGGCGTGCATAGCTCCAGAAGAACGTGTATTCCCGTGAAATTTCCCAATGATGAAGGTTTCCCAGTGACTTTTGTTCCTGGTAATGACTTCATAAGGAATACGCACACAAATCTTACCGGATTCCAGTTTGAATGGAGAGCCCTTCCTTTTCATTTTTGAACTAGTGTCGGAGACAAGCTCCACCCAACTGAGGTTGTCAGCGCGAGGAGGTTGAGCAAGTGCATCTTTCACAGGTGGAGCATCGACTGGAACCGGGTTGACAGTAACAATAACACTTTTTAACACCAGAGAAATAGTTGCCGAAGCCCTAGATGGTGTCGAGGAGGGAATAGAAACAGGTTTGGCTTGACCAGAAGTCAGATTCTGGTTAGAGGAGACTTCCTTATCTTTTGGAGAAGAGGGAGCAGACGAGAAAAGATCTGGAGAAGATTTAGGGTTCGGCGGTCCAACATTTGTGGAGGAAGAGACGGAGATAGAAGAGTGTGAGGTGAGCTTGACAAAATCTTTGGCCGGGGCATTCTTTCTCTTGGCCATTAGGGTTGCCGGTAACGGCGGTCAGGGACCGGTGTCGGTGGAGAAGATACAGTTAAAATCACTTAAGAGTCGCACATAAGGAGAGTGAATATTTTTTTTTAAAATCATTTTAATCGATTTCACAATGATCATAATTTTCCTTTTAATCACAAAGTAATCACGAAGTGGATCCGTGGTAGTGTTTTCTTTATTAAATTTTATACAATGGCTTTTAATATCTCTTTACAAGTAAAGGAAAATAAAAATTAATGTATACACTTTAGGCTATAGATTAAATTTTATCAATTTAATTGTTGACAAAAAAAAATAATTCACAAAATAACTATAAAAAATTAAAAGCATATATATTTTCTATATTTGTACAATATTTATCATTACACTTTTCTATTTACTTAATTAATTATTTTATTTTCCTTCTTAGATTTTCTCTATTATGTTTACACAATATTCTTTAATAAAAAAAAAACTAAACCTATATTATATTTTTAATACTAATATTTATTTTCTTAGATAAAAAATATTGTTGTAAAAAAAAGTATTATACTAATAAATAATTGTACATGGAATGAATATTGATTCCTTACTATTTCATGATTTTATCAACTTCAATTTAGTTATTTCTTTTCTCTTTTCTTCTGTTCCATTCTCTCCTTCTTTTATACCTTCTTCCCCTTATCATTCTTTGTCTCTTTCTTTTGTAATTAGGTTTGGGCATTCAAGTATTCGGGTTAGTTCCACGTAATATCTATTCAAATCCGGGTATGAAATTTTTATACACATTCAAGAACCGCATATATTTCGGTTCGGATTTGGATCGGTTCCGCTCAGTTAAAGGTCGGTTCCGTTTCTTATTTTCTATACTCATTTAGGAACCAAATACAATTCGGTTCGGTTATAGTACCGGTTCTTATTCGGGTCGGATATAAATATTAGACAAATTTTTATGATTCTACTATATATTTGAGTATTTCATACCCAAAATACTATTATTTACCTAAAAATACCTGAACACCCAAAAAAATACCCGAATACTCGAAAAAATACCTAAATACCGTAAATATTTTTTAAAATTACCCTAAATTCTCATATATGTATACATATTTTTGGGTAAATGAGGTACCTATAAATTATCCTAAATTCTCATATATGTAAAATAAATTTAACTCAATATCATGAAGTATAAAGTCAATATAATGTCCATCATCATTATCAAATCCTTAAAGTTATGATAGATAATGTATCAAATCAAAATTATAATCATAAAGAATCCAAATCTACTCTTAAAAAATACCTTTTAAAATTTTTTTAAGGATTATATTGCATTAACTTTAGACTTCATGGTGTTGATTTGTATTTAATTTATTTGGCGGGTTAAATTATAAAAACAATTGTCACTTTAAAGATTTATTTGCACGAAACATTAATTATATGTATATACTAGATATATACCTACGCTATAACGTGAGATTTGATTATTTTTTCAACCATATTTATTTGGTTTCTAAACCCGTGTTGATATTTTGAATGTTATTTTAGAGGTCTAAAATCCGAACCGAAATTAACCTGAATTAGAGAAACCGAACCCGAAACAAACACGATAAATTACCTTAATAGATCATAAATCTGTGTATTTGAAAAACCAAACCTAAACCTGAACCCGAACCAATCAAAAACAAATTTTTTTAGAGTTTTTCTATTAAATCTCTTTTAATTTTGAATTTTTATATATAAATACTCGAACCTGAACTCGATATATATCAGACCAAACTCTATCCAAACAATAAAAATATTTGGATAAGTCCTAAATCAAAATAAGGAAATACCGAATTAGAGGAACCGAACCCAATAGAATACCAAAAAGGTATCCGAAATCTATATACCCGGAAAATCAAATCCAAACAAGAACCGGAACCGAATCAATAACCGAATTTGTAACCGATTTTTTTATTTTAAAATTTTTTAAAAATTTTCATTAAATATTTATTAACTTAGACTTTTAAATAAATATCTGTAACAAAATCTATCTCAAGCCTATTTTTAAGGGTTGTTATGAACTATAGGTTAATTTTTATTCTAAAGTTTATAACACGGTCAAAATGAAAGTGTCTCTCGCTTTAATATATAAAATATATATATGATGGTGAAATTTGACATATGTCAACATTTAGTTAGTTATTAACTTTTAAAAAAAATTTATATAATAACATAGATATCAGACCAAAAATAGTATAATAAGATAGATAGATAAATAGTTCTTATCCATATAGTAGTTCTATTAGGTAGTATCATTCTATATCAAACTCAATTCAATTCTTTTCTCTCCAAATAGATAAAAAAGATTTTTATATTTTTGTTGACTAAAGGCTATTTGGGACTGAAATTCATTCAAATAGCTATTGACTTATTTTTTTATGGAAAATTTCTTTGTATAACAATCAATAACTTCAATATTAGGTATATGACAAGCAGAAAACTGTATATGGTACTGTAGCAAATTTTAAATTATTTTGCCCTTATATGTGGCACGTGTTTGGGTTTAAGTGTTATATTTGTATTTAGAATGATTGCTAACAATATTATTATCACGTTTTATTTTGTGTTGTACATATACATTTGTAGTTATCGGTATAAATATATTTGAACCTCCTGTTTTTTATCCGAATTCTTCCCGTTACTTTTATATATCCAATTTGTTATGTGTTTAAAATATTATCAATTTATATAACTTGTTATTGTGTTTGATTAATATTATACAGTTAACTACATCATTATCGTGTTAACTATAGCAGTATCATGTTAAATATAGAGTAATTTTGAAGAGTGCCCTTATGGACATGTCCTTTCTTAAAAAATGTCCCCTCATATCTATTTTTCTCTCCCAATTTTCAAAGAAAATGATATTTTTTGAGAAGAAGCATGTCTGAAAGAGCATTTTTGAAATTCTTCCTTAAATATACCATTTTCATGTTAAAATGGTCAAGAGCTTTTTGGTTAATTGTGATGTTAGTTTTCTAATTAGAAATTATCATTGTCATATCCTTAATTTTTCAATCTTCTATGGTTATTGAATCAAATCACCTTTTTTTATTATCACTGTTACCTTTTATATTAATGTGCAATACATGGTTATTTCACAAATTAACCCTAAAATTTATGACATTTGAGTTATAAATAGAGATTTTTTCCATCTAAATATTAATACAATGTTTTTTAAAACAGTCATATAATATATGTTATGCATTCCATGTTAGGATTTGGAAGATATATTGAGCCTAAGGAGATTATGATTTTCATAAAGCAGAGATTGGAAAGACAAAATCATAGAGGAAGCTTCCGGTTCTTTGCTTCAACTTTGAGATTTTTTCTCCTTAGCATTTTGATTTACCTTTAGCCTTTAGCAAATAATATACTTTTTCATCATTTTCTTGTATTTTCCATGGAAATTCCTTTGAATGTCTTTATCTTACTTTTTTGTATTTTGTTCTCTGATCAAAGATTTATTCTTTTTCCAAAGAGAACTTTCTCATTGTAGATTTGATACACGAAGCTTCCTCATTGTCTCCTTGTTTATTTCTACTTCTGATCACATAAAATTATTTTGGTGAAAAAAAAAATATATATATATATATATATATGTAGGATAGTCCTAATTATTGGTGTACCCACTCATCCCATTGGTACACGTAATTCTTATAAAACCTCACAGTCAAATATCCAAATGTTGAATTCTATAAACCAATTTGAATTGATTATTTTTATCGCATTGATGCCATTATTCAACATTTGTGCAAAACCATATTATTGCAGCGGTTTCCAGAATTTCAACGATTTCGAACACACGGTTTTCACAATTATATATAGTAGTGGATTCAAGTAAAGAGAGGGTACCAAGAATTATAATAGTATAATATTATCTATATATAGAAATGAAAGTGAAGAGTGTGATAATGACATAAAAATGTAAAAACTGAGTATAGTACAAGACCAACATGGTAGAGACGATGTCCTGATTGCTAGGATAGACGATGTCCTGATTGCTAGGATAGACGATCGATGTCTTGTAGTATATTGATGAGCCCCCCTTAATAAATAGTCTCTTTTGGAGACATATATATTGACATAAAAGTTGCCAGCACATGTTGATGATGAGTTTTTACATGAGTCTTTTGGAAACATTTATTGACATCATGACATGACGCTCTTACTTTCGTTTTGTAGCATTTAACAACAGCATTAACAAAGTCCTAGTGAAGTCTTGTAATGACGCCATGTCGTGTGCTGCTTGTTTTCTTTCCTTTCAAATAAGATAGCTAGATACATTCATATGAAGTACCAACTTGTTGATATAGATAATTGAGAATCTTGAGAGCTTGTTTTTTTTTTGTCAACATTAGACCACAACTGGTCGATCCATTAGTCAAGTTCCTACATTTTGTAGGTGGTAAGACTCGATTTCAGGATGTGCAAGTGCGCATGCTTTTAGTGGACTTATCATCTGTTACTAGGCTAAAGGTCACTTGCTGAGAGCTTGTATTTAATTATACAGATTATGAGATCTTGTTAATGTATGAATAATAAATTGGTCAATTGTTCACAATGCCTAACATTAGAATGAAATCTCTGGATTTATGATTACTCGGTAATATATAAGTGTAAAACAATTATCTTCCCTAAACCGAGATTTTAGGTGTAGTTAGGTATACTAATAATGTTTTTTAGTAGGTAGATGATTTCTCTGTAGATGCCAACCAATAAACAAGTGTTTTGGAATGTTAATCTGGATTTACATAACTAATAAAGAAGTGTTTTGGATTACATTTACTAGATGATATCTCGTGCTATACACGAGTTTGATTTTGATACGTAATTTTTTTAATTTTATATATATATATATATATATATTCAGTGTTGTACACGAAATGTATATTTTGATATCTGTTGACTGAGGTTTTGATGCATTACAATTTTCGTATATAAATTTTTTGACTCGTGTCATTTAAGTTTTTAGACACTTATTCAATTTGTTTTTATACTTGTATTTAATTAAGCTTCTTGACGCGCATTCATCTAGGGTTTTAATAAAAAAATTTCCATTAAATTAAATACAAAAAATTGTCTTAAAATTTAAAATATAAATGAATCCGTTCGAAAAAGATGAAATAAAAATTATATCATTTTCAAACAGTATTAAAATTAAAATTATACACATAACTAATATAAATTATCATAATATAAGTTTTTATGCTAAAATAATAGTTTTGATCTTGATAGTTGTACAATATTATGTTTTTATAGATAAAAGAACATATGGAATATTCTTATTTTTGTTTTGAATTAATTTTTTGTTATTTGATTTGCATATTATATAGGAACAGATAAATCCAAATTATAGGAGACGATAGATTTCAGTTGAGTTACTTTTTGTTTTAGATTAGTTTCAAAAGATTTTTAGTTGTCTAATATTTAAATATTGATAATAAATGAATAGTCTAATACTCAAAATTTAAGAATTTTTGTTTTTAAATATATATATATATATATATATATATAAAAGCAGCAATAAGATATATTTAACCGTTTATAATGATCATCATATCTAGATAACTTATTTATAATATGAAATTTTTTTTAATATATTTTATAAATTTTAATATATAAAGTGTATTTTACCTATTGTTTCAAGAGTATAAAATGATAATCTTAATATATTTATAACATGTTTGTATTCTAAATTTATTTTATACATTATTTATATATATGGTCTATATTTTTAACTATTAATTCAATAGTTTAAAATAATAATTTTAATAGAGTAATATTGGGTTTGTATTATGGATATATTTGATCTATTATTTCAATATATAAACTATTTTAAATATAAATTATATATTATAGTATGTAAACTTATAATATACTAATGTGTTATATTTTTAATAGATTAATAATGATTTGTTTTTTTTCAAAATTTTGTTTGTATTAGTAAATTATGCTCTTATATTTAAAATACTAAGTATATAAACAAATAAAATTAGAAGATTATGATGTGATCTAAATACGTGTGAACAATTTTTATTTTGTTTTGTTATAATTCTAAATATTGTTAGTATCAATAATGATTATTAATACTAACAATATTTAGAATTAAAGCAATATACATTCATACTACGTAATGAAATATATCAAAAATATTAATTAAAATATTAAGTAATAAAATATATCAAAAGTATTATGCAATTTGATAACAATTTTATTTAATTATAATGTCTTCCTCATAACAAATAGATTACAATAATTGCTAAACTATAAAAGACTAATATAACACGGTGTTACGTTAATCCTACGTTTTATTATATAAGAAACTATTATATTTTTATATATTTAAGATAAAAAATTCTTTATATATATTTTTAAAACAAACTAATATTATTATGTAGATAATCAGTTAAAAAATCTTATCAAATCTTATCAAGAAAAACTTATCAAATCTTATTAAGAGATAATAGTAATAATAATAATAATAATAATAATAATAATAATAATCAGTTAAAGAATATTATCAAATATAATCAAGTGATAAAAATTTGTTTTATTATTATAAAAGATATGAATTTGTTAACGTTACGGTTTTATTATATATAGAGATTAGAAAAATTATTAATCATTATAAAAATATTCAAATAAATAAATTATTAGTAACATACATTAAACAAATCTTAATTAGTTAAAGATTTATTTTTAAACCAACAAATATCAAATCTTAATTGGTTAGTGACTTCTTTTTAAACCAACGAAATCAAATCTTAATTGGGTAAAGTTTATTTTCTACGTGTATGTTTTTATTGAAATCGAATTAAAACAAATAATTAGTTTTTAAATATAATCTTATCAAAACAAAAATATAAATTAATTAGTTAAAACAAATCAACCAATCAAAATAAATCAAGGGATTTAAAATCCCTATTATATTACTACAAAGATACATAAAATCTTATTGCTACGGTTTTATTATAATAGAGATTGTTCAACAGAATAATATATTGTGTGTATTTTGATGATACAACTGATTAACACCGATTTGAAAAACAATATAATTTATTTTTTCAACAACCATCATTTAACAATATTTTTAAACGAGAGTGAAAACTAACATGTTAATTATAACTTATGTTTATGATAAAATAACTGACTTATCAAACTATTCTCAGTTTTGTGATCTAGATAACTTAGTTAATAGTTTTGGTAGCAGAGATTTAATATTAAATTTAAAAAGGATTTTATAAACAGATATTAGATTATATATCAGATTTTATTAATCTTATTTTTTTTTCTGTCAACAGTGGGCCACAACTAACCGGCTCATTAGTCAAGTTCCTGCATAATGCAGGCGGTGGGACTCGATCCCACGATATGCAAGTCCGTCTGCCTTTAGTTGACTTACCACACTAGATTAAATGCCACTAGCTATTAATCTTATTGTTAACAAAAACAAAAAAATGGACAATATTTTTTTTGTCATAGTAATTATATGTATATATAATTTACTTATAAAGTGGCAATAAAACATTATTAATTATATCTAATTCTCTGGTAACAATAATTTTTGTGAATTTTGATGCAGTAATTAGAAAACGAAAACAATTTATGTTAGAACAACTTTTTTTTATAAAAGGTTAATTATTATAATGAAATTAAGCTGTTTACATTTACAAACTAATAGCTAAACAACATCCCAAAAAAATTAACTGATATGATGACTGGTCTAAACTACTAAAAGAGACTAGAGATTAGCAACAATTCAAGCATAAATGAACCATTTGTAGAGGAGACTCTTCCTTTTCGTTGTAAATCTGATAGCAAGTATGGAGTCCTAAGAGATCTATCGATCTTGCAAAGAACGAAAGAAACAGAAGTCGGCTTGTCATGGAATCTGTCATTATGTACGAACCAGATCATGTAGATCAAAGCATAGATGGTCAATATCTTCAAGGTTATGACAGGTCATTCGTGCGTATGATAAGCCGAGCCATGAAAACTTGCCATTTCGGGAAGATATTTTGGGGTTATTTAAGGTGAATGAGAATTTGATTCCATATCTCAGCTGTAAAATTGCAACAGAGAAATAGGTGGTCTCGGGTTTCCATTTCAAAGCCACACAACAAGTAGTTAAGAGAGATATTACCTCCCTAAGAGAGCATATAAGCGTTGGTTGGTAATCAATCAAGATTGGCTATCCAAAGAGTGAAAGCATGTTTCGGAATACCCTTATAGAACTCGATTGCTTTGTATCAGTTCACTTTGTTAATCCGAGTTCTTAGATGATGCTAAGTTTTGGATGAACAAAACATGGGCCTGCGGAGGTCTTTGGTGCCCCTTTGGTATGAGTCAGCATCATGATTTGAAGATGACATATCCTATAGACCACGACATCCTTCTTCCTAAGGCAGGCAAACTTTCTCCCATGAGACTTTAGTTGAGTTCTTTTTATTGATATTCTTAGACTAGAGGAAGAATGAACATAACGATTTAATTTTTCGGATGCATCCTTTAGGAAGAATAAAAGCTAAAGCCCAAAAATTGAATGTGCTATATATTACAGAGCAGATGAGTAGTTAAAGATATGAAACGTGGAGAACCAATAAATGAATAGAGAGTAGTTAAAGTATCGAATGCGACGGTGGAGCAGAGGCAACCTCAAATTATGAAGTAGAAGACAACCTATTTGGAAATTCATATCCGCAAATTGTTGAATCATCAAATATGCGACTCTCGAGAGATAAAGAGTTGATTTTTCCTTGCTCATACTCAGTCTTGATAAATCTTCAAATTCCTTTAGAATCACGACAATTTAGGCTAAAGAAGCTAAATACCCATTAAAAATATCATCAAATTATCGACAAACGCTAGATGAGGTGAGGGGAATTTCAAAGAAGATGGTGGCCTATCAGACCTTGCAAGAAATTTTCTTGTAGCAAAGCAGATAAAATTCCATGGCAATCACAAAGAGGGAAGTAAATCATATTCACCAATCACCTACGCAGTGTCACTACGAATAATATCCCAAGCTGCTTAGAATAATTCACCTATGAAGCCATCCGGCCCCAGATTTTTCGTTGAAGGTAACGCCAGAGTTCTCGCTTGATATCTGTAGTAAAAATTAGAGCTTCAGGCTTAATTCCATGTTCAACATCTCAAGAAAAGGATGTGAGAGAGTTTATCTTGTTCTTTTGAGCATCCGAGAGAGGGGTTACAGGGCCTCCCAAGAGAGATTGGTAGAAATCGACACAAAGAGCTCTAATGTTATCAGTTGAATCAAATATTTGTCATGAGTCCAAGAGTAAATAGTGAGTCTGGTTAAAAGCTTGCCTAGCAGAGATAACTCGTTGGAAATGAGTTGAATTGGAGTCATTGTGCTCCATCCAACCAACCCTATATTTTTGAAGTAAGTATATATGTTCAGTATTAACCAACACATACCATTTTTCACGATGCTCTTTCACCTTAATATCCAACTTATTACACAAATCAACTAAAAGAAGAGCATGGGCCTGAGAGAGCTTCAAAAAAGCTTCTTAACTTTGCCTTCCAAACTAGAGAATAATTCCCCATTGATGTTTCTTATGGATCCTTTCAAAATCTTGAATCTACAAGTGAGAGAAATTTGGGATGTGTAACTAATTATGTGAGTGTCAACAAAAGAGTGAGCAATCCTTGGAAGAAAATCTGGGTGGTCCATATGGAAGTGGGAAATCATAAACATGTGCTTCCCTATTCTATGGTGACCAAGAGAGACTATAGCAGTTAAATGATTAGAGATATCAGGATTGTCAAAGTGAGCAAAGGAGAGAGGGAAAGATAGCAACCAGCTTTCGTTGATCAACACTCTATCAATCTTAGTGGCAATAGGATTTGCATCTTGATTGTTCCACTATGTAAAAAAGTTCCCTCTCATGGTGATATCCTGCAACTCTGAAAACGCAATGCAATCACATAATTCTTGCATAGCTTTTCTTATGCGAGTACCACCAAAAGAATGCTCATAAGGGTTAACAGTTTATTGAAGTCACTAAGGAGAATCTAAAGCTTATAGGAGATCATAGGCTCGGAGGAGAGATGACATAATTCAGCCCAAAGTTCTTGTCTACCAAGTATGGAATTTACACCATATATAAAATAAAAAAAGGTCCAAAGAAGAGTTTGGAATAGAGATGAAACACGTGATCATTTGGTTGGAATTCGAGTGCGCAATGAATTTGACCAAACTCTCCCATAATATCCATATTCAACCAAGTACAAAGTCATAATTTGCTACAAAATACCAGTTTGGGAAGGATAGCAGCTTAGGAAGGTTGAGCTAACCAATTTAGGAGCTTTATGTTGCTTGAATCTCGTCTAAATAATATTACCAAAATACAGCGTTGACTGCCGTAGCCATTTCGAAAAAAACTGTCGTTTTAACCTACTACTAAACCCACAAAGGTTCCAACAAAAAAAAGTTGATATACATTATCAATGTATGGATTTTGAAGGCCCCTTACCAAAGAACCCCTTCGAGTGACATTTCTGCTTCTTAAGGATAAAATTCAGAATCTGATATATTACTAATGTGTTGTCGTCTTTTTCTTACAGAAAATATAAAGAAGTGGAATCCTCTTGGGTGTCTAATTTTGAAGAGGATGACAGTGGGAGGGGTTAGAAAAAGATTGTTTCCCTTTACTTTTGATAAGGATGGATTTTTGTTGTTGGAGTAAAACCAATATCCAGCACAAGTTCACGTTTTGGAACAAAGGGAAGTGTGTTTTCATCACAAGAGTGGGCTTTTTCTTAATGTTGGTGCAAGGAGTCTGAGTGCGAGAAAATCTCTTTTCTATGGTAGAATGAGAAGTTTTGTTAGAGCAAGTCTCAGTGGTGTTAGTAGTCAAAACACAAACCGAGCAAGTGATTGGAGGCTTGGGCATCTCCAAATAGAATGACCAATTTGATTATAGTGATCACAAGTGAAAGGAAGCCAGGGGCTTAAGACCTCAATTCTTTTCTTCTCGTCATTTTCACATTCCACGAAGATATCCTCAAGTAGAGGTTTGGTTAAGTTAACCAGGGTAACAACTTGAGCAACATCCATATCCCTTAAAGCAGTTGTTGTAGAATTTAGATGAAGAAGCTGACCGACAATAGCTGCCAGATGCTCGAAGGCTTCTTTTGTGATGGGTTAGGAACAAGAACTCCTAACTCATCTAAATTTGAACCTCCTTCAACTTTGGCATCACCGGAGAACATCCAGGCTCCCAAGGAGCTACAAACATTGATTGTCCCTCTATGAGCCAAGTTCGCTATTCCAACACTCACTTACGAGTTAATGGGCATGAGATCTATATCAACACCATTTCAAGACCTTGCATTGAGATGGTCATATCTCTGCGATGTCGACTCCAAATCCCATTTAGAATGATGAATACAACACCTTTAGGAGAGGGATTTATTTGGAACTGACCGATTATAAATTCTTTCCACTAATGCTTATTGCAGGTAATGACTTCATTAGAAGTACAAGCACACATCTCCAATGTTTCCAAAGAAAATGGGGTTATTTTCTTAGTTATATTCAATGTTTTGAAAACCGGACCAGACACCGACTCGGCAATATTAGTGGATAGTTGGTCAAACTGAGTTTTCATATTTCATTTTATATATATATATATATATAAGACATGATTCAAAATAATATGACAAGATGAATAATATGATATTCTACAAAAATAATATAATACATTTGAAATTTTCAAACAATAAAAATAATAAAAAATACTTTACAAAAGTATTAAATTAATAGTTTTTTGATAAAGTAAATATCAATTTATTTTATTTAATTATATTCGTTCTCTTTTACATTAATCTTTTTTCAATTAACTTAATTTTTCTGTGTTTGACATCGTAATAAAAGATATAAAATAATACATGTTCGAATCGTAATATACATCTTTTTTCATATTTCTTTGTTTGCTGATGTGTTGTCCGACTTCCTTCAAGCTTCAGCGCGCTTCCGAGAAGGAATTCTTCCGAGTTGAGACTTTGATAAATTTACTGATTTCAATACTTATAATTTGTCCATTGTTTCCTGTGGACCAAAATAGGATCTCAAATCCACCTCCAACAATTGTCTCCCACAGACTCGGAAAACTGTTATCGAGTTTCCGAGTTGGGAAGTTCTCCACTTCTAGAAGCTTTGGTCCACGTGTCATTCGAAGATTGGGTTATTTAAGGTGGTTTCCTCAATTTGCGCGCGTTGAGTAATTATTACTGTTTGGTGTCGCTTCGGTTTCCAGTGAATTCCTTTAGATACCGCGTCATCCCTCTTTTACCATTCACTTCATTTTTGCGATTAATCTTTCTTACTTCATTTTTATTTCCTTCTCCATAGTTTTCTTCCGACTTCCAAAAGTTTTATGATATACTTCAAGTGCTTTAAACGAAAAATGAGTCTCGATGATTTTGAACTTCCCAACGTTGTAAAGGGTATGAATGCTGCTCTTGATGGAATGGAGACTCGTCCTTCTGGGGGATCTTCTAGAGTTACCCGGTCTTATTCTGCACCAACTCGAGACATTGTAGAAGTTATTTCAAGTACTGGTTGTGGAACTTCGCGACCTGCAAAAAAGCCAAATGCTAACCTGCCTAGGACCACTTCTTCTGGAGTCGTTACCCCTAAAGTCATTACTCGAGGTAATGCTTCTGGTGTTTCTCGGGGAAGAGGAAGGGGTGTTCTAGACTTCCGTTGCACCCACGACCATTCTGATCCAAGGACGATCTTGGAGTTTCGGACAGAGTGTGCTGATCTGATGCGTCTCTGAACATCATTAGAGTGTCTCCCTTCTCCGGACCAAATGGAGAATCGGGAGGAATACGAAGAGGCTACGTATTTGCTGTTTGGGAGAGTTCTTTTTTTGAGTTTAGTTCCATCGTTTTGTTTTTTGCTCTAAAACTTCTAACTCTGCTTTGTCAAAGTTTTTGTAGTTCATCGCCTTTCTGAACAGCATTATGCTGCAGCACGAGAGGTTCTGCGCTAACCCGGATGGGAGTGTCTTGAGGAATTCTGGCCGAGCTGGCCAAACCCAACTCGAAGTAGTGGATGCTAGGTCCCGACTTACTACCACCGAAGAAGAACTAGCTCGTGTGAAAAATAAATTAAAGGTAGAGAGCGGAAACGTCATCGGATTGGTGAAACAGAATGCGGCTTTGACGGAGTCGCTTAAGTGCGCTGAGTCAAACCAGAACACGGGCTTGAAGTCTACCTATAAGGCCAATGACAAGCTTCAGGGGCTCCAAACCGAGTTGGACTCTATGAGGGAGAACTTCGACTCCTGACTTCACCAGGTTCTGAATGACGAGAAGAAAAACATCTTCAAGATCAATTTCCAAGTGTTTCAACCGAATTGCTGCTCGGTTTAACAATTTGGATAGGAACCTGGAGGCTCGGTTGGCTTATACCCAATATCTTGGGTTGAAGAGTGCTCTCGAACTGCTCTCTGCTTGGGGCGTCAACATTCCTTCAGCAGTTATTGATTTGATTACTGCTAAAGCGAATGAGTCTACGGAGGTTGTCGACATGGAGAACTTGACGCCGTTACTTCTAGAAGACTTGGTTGTTCTAGTTTTTGAGATTGGGGAAGCGTCGAAAAGCAAAGATCAGACTAGGAATTAGTGTTCCTTTTTTTTGTCTGAATTTTTGGATTTTTCATAATTATTTCTTTGATTCTTGTAACCGTCGTTCGGCTTTTTATAAGTCATCTCTTTGATCCTTGTAATCGGCAATTGCCTTGTAATTATTTACTTGTATAGTGAACAACATTGTTATTTTTTTGTTAATATAATATTTTTATTCGTTTCGGTTTCGAATTCCAAATATGAGAACTAGGTTTAAAAAAAAAAAAAGTTGTCTGGTAATTTGTATGATAAATGGACAATTATAAAGCTTAATTTCTGAGGTTTTTTCTTTTTTCTGCATGTTAGCTACATTCTCTCCTAATTTTGAGAGTTCGATCCCGATTGTTAGGAAGAGAAGTTTCACTATTTGGTATTTTAAGCTGAGATTTTAAGACTCAGTTTAAGTTTTAAGAATTTCAACCTCGGAAACAAACTTCATAGCAATGTCATTTTTTTCTTGTTGAGAACGTTTTTGTTTACGTGTATAGAACTACGTTCTGTCTTGGTTTGAGAAATTAATCTCGCGAATCTGTACGAAACTATGTTTCGTTTTATCGAGGATTTGACCTCGGGGAATTTATACAAAGCTATGCTTTGTCTTTGCGTGGGAACTTGATCTCGTATTTGCGAGAACTTGGTCTAGGCTAAGTATGAGAATTAGATCTCGTGTTTATTTGTGAGAACTAGTTCTTAATTTTAGGATTTGTGAAAGTTAGATCTCGGTTTTTTGTGCGAAAAGCTAAGTTTTGATTTTTGCGAGAGGCTAGGTCTCAGTTTTAAGTGAGGTTTGAGACTTGGTTCTATTATTTACGAGTTTAGAGACTCGGCAAGATTTTAAGAATCGGCTATATTGAGCGGGATTTGATGACCCGGCGAGATTTTAAGACTCGACTTTTGAGGTTTTAAGACTCGGTTCTATTATTTATGAGTTTAGAGACTCTGCAAGATTTTAAGACTCAGCTATATTGAGTGGGATTTTACGACTCGGCGAGGTTTTAAGACTCGGCTTTTGAGGTTTAAGACTCGGCTTTTGAGTGTCTTTGCGAGAATTTGATCTCATTTTTTCGGGAGTTAGAGTGTAACCCCTTTTTTTTTTGCCAACCCAAGATGGGAACTTATAAAAACTTATTTAATTATAGATGCACCCGAAGGCTACCTACGTACCCCGGAGGGATCAAGTCAATACGTAGTTCTGATTACATAATTAATTAGATGAGAATGTGTCAAGTAGCGCATCTAAATTGCCGAGTTGGCGTATCTTCAATAGTAGTATCGCTTCAAGTTGATGGAGTTCCAACTTCGCTAGACCATCTCTCCTTCCATTGTCACGATCTTGTAGACTCCTGGTTTTACGATTTTGCAAATGATATATGGCCCTTCCCAGTTGGTGCCGAGTTTTCCTACGTTAAGTTCAGCCGTGTTTTCAAACACTTTCCAGAGTGCTAGATCTCGTACTACAAAGTGTCTTCCGCGAACTTTCTTATTGTAGTACTTTGTAGCTTGTTGTTGATAGTTCTGTACTCAGAGAAGTGCTTCGTTGCGTTCTTCCTCCAAGTCGTCGATGCTGGTTTCCATTGCTTCATTTTTTGAATTTTTGTTTTCGGGAAAGAGTTCTTGACGCATAGTTGGTACCACTACTTCTGCTGGGGCCATTGCTTCCATTCCGTGAGAAGAGAAAGGAGTTTGTCTGGTTGAACGTCTTGGTGTTGTCCGATGTGACCATAACACGCCATCTAACTTGAAGGCCCAATTTTCTTTCTTTTTCGAAAGCCTTTTCTTTATTCCATCTATGATCTGCTTGTTCGTTGTCTCGGCTTGTCCATTTCCTTGTGGATTCGAGGAGTATATTTGCTCACTCGTATGTTCCATCTGGAACAAAAGTTAGTGAACTTTGCCGAGATGAATTGAGATCCGTTGTCTGTTACAATCTCGTAGGATAGCCCATATCAGCAGATTATGTTATTCCACACGAANGGATAGCCCATATCAGCAGATTATGTTATTCCACACGAACTTGAATATGTCTCTATCTTTGATGTGTGAATAAGATCAACCCACTTGGAGAAGTAATCTGTCATGAAAAGCATAAAGCGTTTTTGCCGAGATGATGGCAGCGGCCCAACTATGTCCATTGTCCACCGCATAAATGGATACGGTATAGCTGCTGAAGTTAGTTCTTCAGTTGGGGCATGGATTATATGCCCATGTTGTTGACATTTGTCGCACTTGGCTGCGTATTGCGCACAATCCTTCGCTATTGTCGGCCAATAATACCCGAGAGTTCAGATTTTGTGCACGAGTGATCTTCCAACTGTTGTGATTTCCACCAACTCCATCATGTGTCTTTTTAATGATTTTGTTGATCTCGTCACCATGGATGCAAGTGAGGAGGATTTTATTCGTACTCCACCGATACAACTTTCCATCGACTTGGGCATAGAAAGCGCATTTGGCCTTGGGTCGGCGAGCTGCCCACACGTCCTATGGGGTTTCTCCATCCATAATGTACACAAGAATCTTGTCTTGCCAGTCAATCTTCTGTTCGCTAGGCTGTTCAATATATGGCATCTCAGTGTCAGAGTCATTCCTAGTTTCAGTAATTGTCGAGACGAGTACAACGTCTCCTTTTGGTAAGCTTATACTTGATTGGTCTATACTTTTGACTGGTATTATTCTCCTTTGAATTGGATCTGTTGTGGATGACAGAGCTGCTAAGGCGTCAGCGGAAGTGTTCTCATATCAGGAAATCTTGTTTACTTTGAATTTTAGATCCTTTGTCAAATCCTTGACGACTTTGAGGTATATTTCCATTTGATCATTCTTTGTATCATAGCCACCATTCACTTGGTTGACTACCAGTTGAGAATCACAATAACATTCTACTTCAGTTGCTGCGATCTCTTTGGCCAGCCTGATTCCTGCGATCAATGTCTCGTATTCCACTTCGTTTTTGGATACTGGAAACGCAAGTCGGAATGATTGCTTCAAGATTTCTCCTCTCGGACTTTCAAGTCGGATTTCGATTCCCGAACCATGTTGTGATGATGATCCATCAATGTAAATCTTCCAAGTTCGAACAACTTTGTCTGACTCTAAGGGTTCCAAGTCAGGGGCCAGCTTAATTAAAAAGTCGGCCAGTACTTGAGACTTTGCACTCATTCATCCCTTAAACTCGATGTCATATTCACTAATTCCATGGCCTACTTAGTTAGTATTTCAGACTGGTTTGGACCATGTAGAATCGTTCGTATCGGATGATTGGTCAACACAATGATAGTGTGAGAGTGGAAGTAAGGTCATAACTTCCTTGCCGAGATCACTACAACTAACGCAAGTTTCTCCGTAGTCAGGTCTCTGGTTTTGGCTCCGTCCAAAGACTTGCTTGTGTAGAAAATTGGATGTTGAGTTCTTCTGTCGTCTCGAACTAACACACTGCTCACTTCTGAAGCTGATACTGCAATGAATAAGTATAGGGGCTCTCCGTCTTTACGTTTCGTAAGAATTGGCGGAGTTGAAAGAAACTCCTTTAACTCGAAAAAGGCATTCTCGCACTTCTCATCTCACTTGAATTCTTTGTTTCCCCGGAACAAATTGTAGAATGTGAGACACTTATCCATTGAGCGCGAGATGAACCAATTTAGAGCAGCTATTCGGCCAGTTAGCCTTTGAATCTCTTGTTTCTTCTTCGGAGAAGGTAGCTCATGGATTGCTTTAATTTTCTTTGGGTTTGTTTCGATTCCCTTTTGAGTGACTATGTGGCCGAGGAATTCTCCTGAGGTCACTCTGAAGGTGCACTTTGCCGGGTTGAGCTTCATCTGATATTCGTTCAAGGTTTGAAAACATCGTGCTAGATGTTCGACGTGATCTTCTGCTTTAAGAGATTTGACTAGCATGTCGTCAATGTAAACTTCCATTTTTTGTCCGAGTTGATCCTCAAAAATCTTATTGACCAATCTCTGGTAAGTTGCTCCAACATTCTTCAAACCGAATGGCATTACATTATAGCAGTAAGTTCTGCGTTCTGTGATGAACAAAGTTTTCTTCATGTCGTCGAGGTGCATCCGAATTTGATTATATCCTGAGAAGGCGTCCATAAATGAAAGAAGTTTGTTTCCATTAATTACCTCGACAATTCTATCGATATTTGGCAGTGGGAAACTATCCTTTAGACAGGTTTTGTTGAGGTTGGTGAAGTCTACATATACTCGCCACTTGTCGTTCTTCTTGGGAACGACTACCAGAATAGCTAACCATTCCGGATATTGGACTTTGATGATTGATCCGGCTTCGGTTAGCTTTTTGACCTCGTAAATTACAGCCTTTGTTCTTTCTGGCCCTAGCTTTCTTCATTTCTACTTGATGGGCTTTTAAGTCGGATCAACGTTCAATCTGTGGCTTGCAATCTTAGGATTGATTCCGTGCATATTTTTAGCTGTCCACGCGAATGTCGTTATGTTTCATTTTAGAAGTTTGATCAACTTGTTTCGGATCGGCTTACTCAAGTTGACCCCAATGCTGACGCATTTAGACGGGTATGGTAGGTCGTTATTGACGAGTTCAATGCTAGATTGGTCTGATTTTTCTGGAACGGGAGGTTTCATCAATGCTTTGCTTTTCACAGTCGCCGTGATCATGCAGGATTTGTTCCGTAATTTTAACTCGGCGATAAAACATGTCCGAAACATCTTTTGATCTTCTCGAAGCGTTTAAACTCTTTCGCTTGTCGGAATCTTCACACACTGATGGTAGCTTGACGGGATCGCTTTCATCGTATGAATCCAAGGTGTCCCAGGGATCATATTATAGATTGGCAGCTTATCTACTACCAAGAACTTGATCCATCTGGTAATTTTGGCAACTC
Source organism: Lepidium africanum (assembly GCA_900406405.1). NCBI lineage: Eukaryota > Viridiplantae > Streptophyta > Magnoliopsida > Brassicales > Brassicaceae > Lepidium > Lepidium africanum. The sequence goes on from OVAX01002258.1 coordinate 19,215, forward strand.
AGACTACTAACTTGATAGTTTCGATTGCATTTATTGTACTTCCATCAAATGCAGTCAGCGTTCTTTCCACTGGTTTGAGTCATGCATCTGGTAAGGCCATCTTATCCAATGTTTCTTTAAAGATTAGATCTACCATGCTGCCTATATCGATGAGAATCTAAGATATGTCGCTGTCTGCTACTCATAATTTTACGACTAGTGGGTCGATATGTGGGAAGCTTACTCCTTCAACATCCTTGGTGGTGAATGTAACTTCCGACTCAACTGGTCCTAAACTTTCTTGGACTGGGTCAAGGTTGACTGCTGCTACAACTTTTCGTTCATACCTCTTGATTGACCTTATAATGTCGTCACATTATTGAAATCCCCCATGATTACATTGACCTCCACTCTTTAGGATCTTGATTCTTTGGTCTCCCCTTCTTGTTTTTTCTATTTCGGTTCTTCTTTTACACTTCCACCTTGGTTTGCCGCTTTGTAAGCTGCTTCTCACAACTCGGTTTCTTTTCGTTTTTGTGCTTCGAACTTTTAAGTTTCTTCTTATGAGAAATTCAACTCTCCCTTAATGAACTTCTTGGCAATTAGTTCTTGCAGCTATTTGCACTTCGAAGTGGAATGACCGGTTCTATTGTGAAAGACACATTATTCACTTCGGTTGTAAGTTGTTGTTGAACGGCTTCTTACGAGCTGGGTTGTCAGTTTTGCCGACTTGAAAAGTTGTTGCTGAGATCGCTTTTCCTCTGTAATTGTGTTGTCTCGGCTCATGATATTCTTCTTTCGACTCCATGGCTCTTGAATCTCGATGAATTTTCTGTGTTCTGGCGAAGAAGTTATGATGAATCGCATGTTGTAGACCCTATTGGCATGAGCGAAGGACTGACGGTGTTTTAGAAATCTTCTTATCACACTGTTGTATTGTTGTCTAATAAGAATATCATTGACGTCAAAATCAGCATTGTATCTATAAATTTTTTTCATTTCTTTTGTATATGGTGCACCTTAGAGAGGTCGTAGAGAAGAAGTGTGGGATGAGTTGATTGGAATTAGAAGTCATAGGAATGAGGTTCGGCTTGTTATTATGGACCTTAATGAAATCTTAAATAATTCTGAGAAAAGTGGAGGCCCTCCAAGACCCGAAGCCTCATTTATTCCTTTCCATGACATAATTGAAGATTGCAAATTGAGGGAAACATTACATTGTGGTGATTTGTTCTCTTTGGCTGGGATAATGAGCGATATGTATATTCGGAGCAAACTTGATAGAACATAGGGTAATTCAGATTGGTTCCAACTATGGCCTCGAGTTAATGCACAATACTTTTAGTGTATTGGATAAGATTATATGCCAATTTTCCTCAGTTTCATAAATGAAGAGATTAACAGAAGAGGCAGGTTCATTTTTGACAAACACTGGCTTGCAAGAACTGCTGTTAAGGAGGTTATTTGTAATAGTTGGAGGCCGAATGATCTAGGAGCTGCAGAAACACTCATGAATAAGATCATTAATTGTAGAAAAGCGTTGGCATAAATGAAGAAAGTAACTGATTGCAATCCTTTCTTTAAGATACAACGATTAAAAATATTATTTGATGTGGAGGTGAGCAAACCTCGACCTGATTTGAACATCATTCAAGATACAAAAAACTCTATGTCTCAAGCTTATCATTAAGACGAACTATACTATAAACAAAAGTATCGTGAAAATTGGTTAAGATACGATGGGTGACCGGAATACAAAATTTTTCCACAGTTGCGTTAAGAAACAAAGGAATCAAAACTCTATACCAATTTTAATGAATCGAGAAGGCATATAATTGTTTTCTTAATGCTCAAAGGGGGATGTAGATGTAGACTATTTTCGTTCACTACTTCTACTTGTCCATATAATGCTGAAGAACTCCTCGAAGGTTTGCAAGCTCGAGTGACTACATAAATGAATAACAAGCTCATGATAGAAGTCTTCGATGAAGAGATTAATGTGGCTGCTTTCAGGATTTAAAGCCACAAAACCTCATGTGTTAATGAATGACATGATCCTTTTTTCAATATTGGGATGTGATTAGCGAGCAAGTAATCAAGGAAGTTAAGAATTTCTTTCGAATCGGTATTTTACCTAGGGATTGGAATAATATGTAAATATGCTTGATTCACAAGATTGTCAACCCTAAAAGCATAACGAATTTGAGACCAATAAGCCTATGCTCCATGGTGTATAAAATAGTTTAGAAAGTGCTAAGTAAGTGTCTAAAGAAGTGTTTACCACGCCTTGTATCCAAGACACAAGGAGCACTTGTTGCGGGACGATTGATCTCCGACAACATTCTGATTTCTCATGAAGTCATTCAAAGTTTGAGGACCAACCCGAGATGCAACAAAGAATACATAGCCATTAAAAAGGACATGTCAAAGGCGTATGATCGGGCTGAATGGTCCTTCCTCAAGGCTTTGTTTCAAAAGCTTGGTTTTGCAAAGACTTGGATTAATTGGCTTATGCAATGTATGCATTGTGACATATTTGGTTATCCTCAATGGGAGATCTCATGGTTTTATCCAACCGGAGAGAGGTATGCTTCAAAGAGATCCCATATCTCCCTTCATTTTCATTTTATGGGCTGAAGCTCTTATACATATTATGGGGAAAGCTGAAAAATAAGGGTGGAAAACCGCGATTAAACTCACCAAGGAGTGTCCGTCACTCCAAAAATTTCTATTTGTGGATGATAGTGTATTCATTTGTCGTGCCACGCTTCAGGATTGTTCTGAAATACTTCGGTTTTTAAAGCTCTATGGAGATGCATATGCCAAGAAAATCAACTTCAATACATCGGTTGTGACCTTTGGGAGTAAAACTGACTTATATATGAAATGCTTGCATGGTGAAATCCTAGGTATTGAGCAGGAATGTGAAATGGGAAGTATATAGGTCTTCCATAGTGTTTCTCAGGTTCAAAGCATGATCTTTTTGCCTTCATTACTAACCGACTTAAGACTAGGACAAGCAGTTGGTATGCTAAGAATCTTTCATTGGAAGAGAAAAAGATTCTATTAAAGTCAATTGTTATGGCCCTTCCTGTATATGTCATGTCTTGTTTCAAACTCTCAAAGTACCAGTGTAAGTGGATTACAAGTGCCATTACCAGTTTTTAGTGGAATGAAAATGAAAACAAAAAGAAGATCCATTGGGTTTCATGGGAAAATATGTGTAAGTCCAGAGAAGATGGAGGACTTGGATTTAGGGATATCCACAGTTTTAATCAAGCCAATCTTGCAAAGCAAACATGGAGAATTGTATATGAGCCTCATTCTCTGTTGGCGAGGATTTATAAGAGTAGATATTTACCTAGATCAGACTTCATATCATCGAATGGTGGAACTAGGCCATCATACACCTGGAAAAGCATTCAGTTTGAAAAGGAGGTTCTCATGCGTGGGCTGATTAAAACCATTGGTGATGACTCAAATACCTTAGTTTAGCTTGATAAGTGGGTGATGGATTAAAGTCCACGAAGACCAATTAATAAGGAGAGATCTATGAATCTAAACTTAAAAGTTGCAAATTTGATCATGAATGGAAATCAATGGTTTCTAACAAAACTCTCGGCTCTGTTTCCTCCCTCTGATGTTGAGATAATCAAGGTGATTCCACCTTGTGATGGGAATAAGGATACATGGAGCTAGGCTTATACCCAAGAAGGAACATATAAAGTTGAATGTGGGAGTTGGATGGTGACTCAACTCATTCATAGAACTGCTCTCGAAACGGAGAATTAAAGACAGCTCAATAGACTTAAAAATCATGTGTGGATACTAAAGACTCTCCCCAAAATCAAGTTCTTTGTTCATCATCTACTGCTCTAGCTGTATCTGAATGTTTACGGACTCGTGGAATAAATGTGGATCCTTTGTGCCCTTTATGTAAGTTGCAGGATGAATCCATTGCCCATGTATTATTCGAGTGTTCTTTTGCAGCTGAAGTGTGCCGAAAGGCTCACATGGCCATTAGAGGTGCATAATTAGCACATGGAGGCATTGCTACATTAGCTTGAAAATAATGATAATCACATGAACTTACGCAAAGCAGGGCATGGATACTTTGAAGGATATGGAAGCACATTAACAATGTGATTTCTCAAACGCTGGTTCTAATATGGACATTCTAATAGCCAACGCAATGGAGGAAGCGAAAGCTTGGGAAAATATCAATTTATATTATGGTTCCTCATCATCATGCTTCACCACAGATAATAAGATGCAGTCAGTTTGGCCAAGGCCAAATGGAAGAAATATGTAGTGTAATGTGAGTATAGCAAGATCTATATCTTCACATCTTGAAGGAGGTTTCTGGGGTCTGAGAGATAGATAATGGAAGGTTATTCTTCACACTCGTGATGCCTTCACTCACTCTCTCTCATAAATCATAGCCGATTTCAGAGGAACTATTTGGGTCATTCGCTGTCTAATGGATATACATTTTCTTAATGCTGAAGTCTGGATTGAAAATAAGAGTGTTGTTGAGGGTCTTCTAAAACTTCAGTCGTGGCCAAGGTTTAGTTCATTCACAACGAAAATTGAAGGCATAAGGCAACGTTTTAATCTGTGTGACATCAAACTTTACTATGTTACTACGGATATTCTAACCCGCAAACTTGCAAAAAGTGTGGTAAAAGATAGGAGATTAAACTCTTATATCGCAAGTAGAGGCCCGTCTTGGCTACATGTAAGCTTTGCTCATAACCTACAAGGAACAAACTAGAGTGCTCTTAGTATCAAGGTGTTTAATCACATTTGATTTTTCCGACGTTGAATCGTGCTATATTTAGTTTTATGTTTTTTTTGCATTGAGTTTTAACACATTTGATTATGTTGTAACTTGATTGTTTTCCTCTTTTGAAGATTTTAAATTAAATTTTAGATGATATAAAAAATAATTTAGTAAATAAATAATTCTAAACTAATATATATTATCTTCTCCTCTACATTAGTAGATTACAATAATTTAGGCTATGAATCAGGTCTTGTCGCTCTAATTGTTGAAAACAAATTACACTAAATTAGAGATAAGTTACTATTCAATATTTATTGAATGGGTAGTTAATTAACTATATTGACAACTAACTTTTGGATTTTATTAATCATAAACTTAATTATAGTACTAAATATAAACATTCTACTATTGTTTATTCACTTGTCAAAACCTCTTCTTCCATTTACGTTTTGTCACATCATCCCTTGAAAACATTATTAAGTATGATAAACAATAAATTTGATTACGATATATAAACTAATTTATGAATTTGTCAACGGGGTTATAATTCAGATATCACTATGGGCCATATTGATAAATCCTACAATAGTTCTATATGGTCATAATTTTTTTAGAGCATTAAATTTTTATTCAATCAGGTTTTGCTCTAGAAATTTTACAGCCATTTTTTGAAAGAACTAAATATTTATCAATCAAGTTTCACACATAATTTCTAAATTCATAGCACATTTTCATTTTTCTGCTTTACGGAGTAATTTTTTGGTTTTACAAAACTAAAAATCCAGAACACTTATATACTAGCTTTGGAAAATTTTTACAGCATCAAAGTTTACCACCACAACCAAAAAACCTAGAATTTAAATTTTATATCCAAAACAACAAAAACTACAACATTTACCCATCTGCCCGACATAACCTACGGAACCAATTACATTCAATGGAAAAGTTGAGATCCACAACAACTAGACTTTACGGCATTGATAACAGATCTCATTTATGAATCTATGTACGAATTTGGACAGAAGTTGTTGGGTTCTTCGTTACCAAGTGGCAAGTGGCTAACCAAAACCAGGAGACCTATCCTTTATTTTCTTCAACTAAAAGCAATTTCTTATCCTTATGTGTCGTGTTTTACTTTTATGCAATCATTTATCTATATTTGACGTCACTTTCAATGTTCTAATTATTTAGATCGAAATCTAACTAATCGCCTGAATACAAACAATCAGTTTAGTTCCAATTTCTTTTCTTTTTTCCTGATAAAAGTTTAGTCCCAATTTCTTTTTAATGAAATCAAGATATATTATTTAACTATCACTGGTTAGACATTGTAATTAAGCTCACAATAGCTAAATTACCAAGTTGTATTTATCAATGTCACAGCTTAGATCTTACGTAAAATAGCTTCTTCTGTGAGTTTAAGACCTTTGTAAGAATTGTTTGAGTACTATCTAGGTTTAAAACCTTATTCTGGACTAATATTCTTTAGTTTGAGTGAGGTTAGTTCTAGTGCTGTACTCTCTTTCGAAAGGATGTATTTTCTAACTCTTTTCTAGCTTGAAGAAATATTTTCAAAACTCAAGACTTCTGTGTTTTAAGAGTTTTTTTTGTGTGTTCCCCTGTCTGACGTAGCAACATGAGAAGATCTGCAAATTGTCTCTAGCTTTGGGACTACACTTCTACAACCTATCCAAAAATTTTAATGTGTTTACAATTTTCTCCACCTAGTATTTTTATTTTATGTGTATACCTTTGTTTGACTATGCTTTGTACATCACTATTGCTTCTTTATTAGAGCATCTCCAACGGTGGAGATACTCATTTGAAGTTCTGCATAATAAAATATTAATGTTTAAATAAAAGTTTAGTTTTTTATTTAAATTTTATTTTTTATAAAAAAAGTAAATCAATTAAAACATGACATATGACATCTGGATAATTGAATCTTTACTGAGTTTCTTAAAATTCTTAAACAAGAGACGATTCTTTTTGTCTTACCTACTTTTTATTATTATAATAATTTTTTAATATTAAAAACTCACTAAGAACCTCTCGTTAGAAAAGGTTTTATCCAGTTATATCCCCAACTTTTGTTTTAATAAAATTAACTCTTTCACAAGGAAAAAGAAAAACTTTCTGTGGGTTTTTTCTGTTGTCGTGTTTTCTGTGGGTTATATTATATGTATTCTAAAATTGATTTATTGATGGTCTTACTTCAAATGGTGTACTACAAGACTTCATAAAAAGAGTTTATCTCAAAATCACGAATTAAAATCCAGCTACCGAAAGAAACTAATATAAGATTATCTTATTTGTAATTGTATCCATAAAATAAAATCCGACACTTTTAATAATGCAAAATTTGTATAAATATCACCAAAATCATTAATTAAAAATTTGGGTAGAGATGAGTTAGGGGCCACTAGACCAAGTAGACATCTCTATGTGAAGAGAACATGCACCTGTGATTCATCTACATCTCTTTAAATATATTTTTTGGTAAAATAACTGGAGTAAACCTCCCAATTTATTACTGCATAAAAATAAAATCAGTTGAAACCTAACAGAACGAGGCCTAGCACTACCACCAATATCCTCGAAATAAATCTCCCTAATAGAGTCAGAAAAATTAACAAAAGAATGAAAACCAAAAGATAAGGTAAAAGTATAATTGACTTATCATATACTAAAATTAATTATATAATGAATTAGGTAACTAACTATACGTTTTCAATTAATTAAGAAATTAACTATAGTTCTTTTGTAAATTAAGAAATTAACTATAGTTTTTTTTGTAAATTAAGAAACTAACTATGGATTCCAACACCAAAATAGTAATCAAACCGAAATACCCTTATTATTCATACGTACATGTTAAACATATAAGTAAACACGTAAACATGTAATTAAAAAGTGTGAACATGTAAGTTATATAATAAACAATGTAATGACCTGATAACAATTATGTTACGTCTGTAAATTTTTTAATTAACAAATACAAATAGTAGTACATCTATAATATTAATAGTATTACACCTAGTAGTAATACATGTAACATGTTTATTAATACTATAATATTAATTGTGTAATAGTAATGCTTATAAATTGATGCCTAGTCTATAGCAATAATAGTATACTTATAACAAGAGTATTTTAGTCAAAATAAAAGTAAACAGTTCTAAATAAATAGTAAATGATTAGTTTCTTAATTATGTTAAAATTTATAGCTATTTACTCAAAATTTCCTTAATTATATAGAAATTTATGCAAATGCATATATATATATATAACTTTTGATCGTGACTGCATAAGAATTCCTTCCAAGTTCTGTTTTCCATTTCAAAAATGTTTTGAAAATGGATTGAAAATGGAATTTTTGACAAAATTTGGAAAAATACGGCAGAATGATGACTTTGAAAATTTTAATATGAAAAAGTGACTAGATATAAATTTTATAATTAAAATTTTATAAATATTTGAATAAATAAATAAGAACTGTTTTTCGACAATACATTAGGGGGGAGATCCTCATTAGTGGTGACCCTTTCACCTCTTCCCACGGACTGTATGGATGAACAAAGTGATTCGAGTGAATTAAAATACTTTTCATCAGTAGAATGTTCTTTTAATATTATACTAGAATATATTAAATTAATTATAATATAAAATAATACTTCTAGAAATTTTTTTTTGTGTTTTATCAATTTGGTGGTTACATACCTAGGCTAGTAGCATATACATCTAGAGTTGAACTTTTACTTAACTACATAAAATAGAAGATTTTGTGATAATTTTAGAATATGTATCGGGTTTTGTTGATCTAGTTGACAAAACAACAAAAAATAAAAGATATAAAGTATATAAGACAAGTTTTATATCATCAATCATGTGAGTTGATGAGTTATTTAATCTAACTATATAAAAAGAAAAGTTAATAACTGTATAACATGGAAAACGAATTAAGCATAGCTATCTTAATTACTTTTCATGTACGATTAAAGATTCTTTTAACGTAATAAAGCTAATTTAGATAACAATGGTTTTTTCGAAAATGGAACTTTTGACAAAATTTGGAAAAATGCAGTAGAAACATGACATTAAAAATCTTAATTTGAAAACGTGACTAGATATTACATTTCATTGTTAAAAATTAGTAAGTTTAATTCAATAATGGGTTTTTCGATAATTTAGATCAACAAAGTGATTCAAGTCTCGACCAAAAAAAAAAAAAGTGATTCAAGTGAGTTTTCAACCTGACAATGTCCTGTTAATATATTCTCCAACAGAATATATTAAATTTAGTAGTATAATTTAACATAATGCTTCTAGAAAACAAAACAAAAAAAAAGGTAAGAAAAGTGTAGCTTTGATAATCCATGTTTTTTATCTTATATATTGAAAGGCAACAATTTTAAAGTTGTAAAAATTACATTTTAAGTCATTGATATAAAATTAAACTATTAAATCAAAAAAATTTAATAATTTAATTTTCAACTCAATTAAAATAAACAAAGAGATCAAATAAATATTTAAAAAATTTTAAATATAGAAAATAGTTTAACGGGAAAAAAATTTCTAAAAATTTTAAATACAATCTTAATAGCGAAATAATTTTAAAAGTATTATTATATTCAATACTTCAATATAATTTTTGACATTTAGCTTAAGTAATATTACTGTTTAGTATATTGTTTAAAAGACGAGAACATGTATGACTAAATATCATTTACTTACATGATTATTACATATATTATAATATAGTACTTTTTTTTTGTCAACTAGCTTAGTAACTTTTAAATTCCCTCATACTATTACAGATAGAGGGTTCGATTCATGATGTCTAAAAAATTTATAAAGTGACTAAACCACTGAGCCACCTATCCTCGGCATAATATGATACCTCACTACGCATTCATGTAATATCAATGAATTATTAGTCATTAATGAAGTATATCAATAAGTTTCCAATAACTTTGATATTCAATTATATATTTTTTCAACAATATCAAAAAAATATTATACTATTATTTACTAGCATCAATTATAATCTAACAAAAAAAATCTTGACAAAAAAAATCAGAAAATATTTTTAATACTAAAAAACACAAATTATCCGAACCAAAGTGTATTCAAAAATTTGGTTTTAATATGGTTCTCTTATCAACTATTTGAACCAAACCGTATCCGACAAGTACCTAACCAATCCGGAACCAAAATTTTAAAATCATCCAAATGGTACTTCGATCCTAATACCAAAATATCCTAGATCCAAAATAACCAAACCAAACTCGAACCAAATATCTATATGTGGAGGCCTAATTATAACATAATATTTTTTTTGTCAACTTTACTTTTATAATTGGATCGACAAGGCTCGATCCATAGTCGAAACTCATATTCTAAAATCCCTCTTTTTTCTTCCCTTTGCATCGGGGAGGAATAGAAAACTCTGGTGCTTGAGGAAAGCTAAAGTGGTCATTATCACTGGACCACACGTCTTCGACAATTATAACATAATATATTGGTGTTTTAATTTCAAGTCTTCATTACTTATATCTTAAGATGATATCAGTTATTCTGATTTTTTTTAACAAGTAACCATTAGATTAAAAACGACCCAATTTATAGCTTAAATTCTCCAACTGAAGATGAGTGAGATTCGAACTCACTACCTGATACCTGTTTCTTGACTATTTTAACTTTATTCTAACATCATAAATTGACAAAAATTTTAATACTAAAATGATCAAATCTGATATTTTAAAAATTATATTTTATATTTCAAAAATATTAATGTAATAATCATATATGACACAAAAAACTTTGTGTAATATTATAAACTAATTTATCAAATTTTTTTACGCGTTCCAACACTGTTAGAACTTAGAACCTAGTTAATATGAAATGAGTTGATAATTTAATTAATCTAACTATTTTTAAATAAGTTTATTAGCGTATATAACATGGAAAACGAACGAAACATAGCTATCCAAATTACTTTTATTTTATTTGTAATGATTCTTTGAACGTAATAAAGCTAATTTAGATAACGTAATGTCATCACAATAATTTATTTGGTACTACTTTAACTAAAAAAAATTATTTGGTATTATTTTAACAAAAATATATCTATATATATATGGTACTATAGTTGGTCGTCAACTTATGCTCTTTTGAACTATTGAGGGTATATATCTTTTAACAAATCTGAAAAGGACCTATAAATGTAGTATCACATTAGATACGAATTAATCCAAATAACTAGATAATTTAATATTATTTCAGTACAATATTTATGTAGAATATAATTGCATATTATCAAATCTAGTATATGATATGTAATTATATTCTACATAAATATTCACTTCTCAAATACTCAAACTATATAAAAAATTATAAATTTTCTAATATCGAATTCTGATAGAAAAATATGTAGAATATACGTTTAACTATTTGAGAAAAAAAAAATTAACTTAAGATAATTGAAGATTTCTGTATATGGCCAACCTTTCTATCATATCTCGATGATTTCTCAAAAAACTTTGGAGTTTCTTTAGAGCTTGTTCCTTAGTTTTAATTTTATGTGGTCTTAATTACAAGGCATTATGTAGCCAGCGATTTTAGAAATTTATCTAGGATTAAGAGTTTTGTTAACGATGTATCCTTACTCTATTTTCGATATGTTTGTATTTGAGTAAAGTTAGAAAAGAAAAACATCTTCCACTTATGATATTTCTTTTATTAGTTTGGATTTCAATTGTCCGATTATGGAAAACATTGAATGAATCCTAAGTTTGAAAATCAACAAAAATTCTGTATTCCATTCTCATTAAGGGAAGATATGACATAAAGACAACGTCATCAAATTACGTCATGAAGCTTTACATAAGCAAATAAAAAGGTAGGATAAGTTCATCCCCCTCATGTCTTTGTCCGTATGACCCTCTCTTCCTTCTCATTTCCTCACATCTTCCTCTTATTCAAACAATCTCTTTGAAAAAATCTAAATACAAATAAACCAAAGAACCCCAACAAATTAATTAGAACTCATCATCCCGAACCTCTCTCTCCACCTTATATTTATACACACACTTCTTCTTCTCTTTAATCATCTCATTCATCACACAAAAGTGAGTGAACAAACCACTAAAAACTCTCTCAAACCCAATAAATGGTTCAACAAGCACTAAAGCTTAATAAAGCTATGGACCAACTTGTTGAAGGGAAAAAGATAGCTACTCAACTTCAGCACTTCATCTTTGAATCCAAGTCCGGTTTGGGTCCAGCTCAAGCCGATCTCGTGGCTAAGATCTTAGGAAGTTTCAATAACACGATCTCTGTTCTAGAGTCTTGCGAATTCAACTCTTCATCCTCGTCACTTGCCGTCGTCGAGGTTTCTCAAAATGCTTCATGTGACAACGACGGAAAAGTTGAAGATTTCGTTGATAGTCGGAAAAAATTGGGACCCGTTAAGGGTAAAAGAGGATGCTACAAGAGAAAGTAAGTTTCACCTTTTTCTTTATCTCTTTTAATTTCTCTCTTACTTTAACCAATTCGTCATGATTCTCTTTACATCAATCATAGCATATATTTATTGTCGTTTTTTGGTAACAAACAAACAAGACATTCAAGTTTGGTTACATGAATCATAAGTAAGGAAATATTTAATTATTGAATTTAATATTATGAGCA
>OVAX01002259.1:0-31668 GCA_900406405.1 Lepidium africanum
TTGTAATGCATCAAAATTTAAGTAAACAAAGATAAAAATATATTTCATGTACAACACTGGTAATCACTATAAATTTATTTTTAATATATCAAATATATATATAATTGATTAATAAATTTACACATACAAATCAAACCATAAAATAAATATATAAAATAAACAAATATTACCTAACCCGTGCATAGCACGAGACATCATCTAGTTAACAGAGATATAATACGTAAAAATGACAAAAAAATATATTAAAAACTAATGTCAATATAAATTTTTAAACCCAAAAATAAATATTTTGTCAATATAAATTTTAGAAAAGCAAATATAGCTCATTGTAATCAAACTAGATCCAAAAACAAAACTCATAATATATCACATGACGAAAATGATACCATCATAAAAGGTAAATAAAAAAATATAATGGTACATTTTATTCATCTTTAGCCATATAAATATGTACAACACTCATCTTTATTATAATATATAAATACATAATTAAGATTTAGATATATTTATATTGAGAAACGAGTCGGAGCGGATATTCGATCTTTTGGAAATATGATATTTGGTGCAAGTGGCCTTTAGCCTAATGGCAGGTGGTAAGTCCACTAAAGGCAGACACACTTGCACGTCGAGGGATCGAGTCCCGACGTGTGCATTATGCAGGAACTTGGCTAATAGGCTGACCAGTTGTGGCCCAATGTTGACAAAAAAAAGGAAATATGATATTTGGTATTTGCTTTGTTTTAAAAGGATATTAGATTTTGTTATTTGCTTTCCTCAATAACTTTGCGGATATTCAAAATTTTCGAATCGAAATAAAGAAAATACCGGATTGTATCGGATCTTACGAACATTTTTCCCACCCCTACTATCCATAAGTCTCTTGTTTTGAGTCTCTTAATAATAAAAAACTAATATTTTAGCATAATATATTTTTCTAATTAAATTTAAACTATAGAAAAAAAAAGACTAATAATAGAAAACCACATAGATTGAGAGTTTCTTATTATATTTATCTCATAGTCTCTTTAAGTCTATTATTTAAGAGACTCATCTCCCCTTCTCTCTCTTCCCTTATCATTACTTTTCATATTTTTTATTCTTAAGAGACTTCTTCTAAGTACTCCCATTGGAGGTGGTCTAAGACCTGCATTGGGAGTTTCTCATCAAGGTTCTCACCATTAAAATAAATCAAAAACAACATAAAAGTATATTATTCCAAAAGAGTGATAATTGTTTCTCAAATGGGGTCAATGACCGAAATACTCTTAGTTGAAGCAACAATACCTAAGCTACTCCTCCTTTGACTCATAAACTCCTCATAGTCTCATCCATTTCATCTATACTCATGTTTCCCATTTTACTCTTGTGATTATAATTTAAATAAAAATAATTTATTCAAAAATTAATTGTTGAGCTTGTGGTTTTGTGGTTATCTGCACTAAAAATTACGTGCATAAACAACACATTTTTATACATTTTAATTAAATCATTCGATCGATTCAATGAAATTAAATATAGCGGTTCAATGAATTGGTTCAATGAATTGGCTCTGTTATAAATCAACTGGTTGAATTAAAGTTTCACATACCCAAAATTACATTTATCTCCTTATATCTAATTAACAAAAAATTCTCTCTCTTCCTCTTTCTCTTCTTCTCCTCTTTTTCTCTCATGATTTCTTTCTTCATTTTATATTCTTTTCTTCTTTTCTCTTCTAGTCAAAGGGATTTGATGCAAGGTCTCTCTCTTCACATATCAATCAAAGCTGTTGTTAATCTGTATTAAATTGTTGTTTATGATGATGAGAAATCAGTGGAGGTGATTAAGAAGCTTATGCAAGTTGGTGATTAAAAATTGAAGCTCAGATTTGTCAATTATCTTGGCTTTCCAACTCCTAAATCTTTCCTATAAATACCCAAGGTGGTGAAGCAATTCAATTCATTCAAGAACAAGAAAGAATAAACAAACAAAAAAAATTCAGGGAAACAACGTGAAAGGAGGAAGAAGAAGAATGGTGGATTTGAGAGGTATGTTCACACTGGAGATATTAAATTTATTACCCGGTACATTCTTCTATAGTGCTAATTCATAATTTACCATTTACATGTTATGTTACCCGATACGTTTATGAGTTACCCTTGTAACATATGTTGTAGTGGACACTAAATGAGTTTCCTGGTAACGGTTAACACATATGGTAGCAGATACTATAAATGCTAGCATGTAATAAATATGGTAGCAGATACTAAATATGTTATCATTGTATGAAATACATTAGTGGGTGTTACATCTAATGTTAGCGTATAATAAATATGTTTTTAGGTACAATATGTTTTACTGGATAACACACTCGGAGACAACGCATTAATTATGGTATATAACTTAGCGGGTAACATATTTGGTACCTGATATATATTTATGTAGCAGCTAATAAATATCTTAACATGTACTCATATATTTGCAGATAACATATGTCTTACCCGGTACACTTTGTGTTACTGGGTACCATTCCGAAACATGCTCTAAAGGAAATTTTAGTCATTTACATAAGTGGGCCATGGGTATTCACTTAACAAAAAAAGGGTGTTTCCTATATTTTTGTTTTGTTTGTGTATATTAGACAAATTCACTCAAAAATTAATTAGTTCAAAATATGGTGAAGTATGAACAAAATATCATGTGGTAAAAAAACATAATTAACTAGGATTGAAGGATCAAACCATTGGTTTAATTGAACTCATGTGGTAAAGAAACATAATTCATTAGGATTGTAACGGTTTAATTTAACCAATATGGTTAATTCACGAATGTAGTCATAATTGAAGTTATTATATTACGATTTCATATTCATAATGTACTTAATTAACTATTGTTAATCATATAATTTTTTACAATTTTATATTCATACTATTTTTTTTTCACATTTCTAGTAATATATCTTATCAAAATATGGTCAGTTTTATACTTAGTATCACATTATGGAGCCAAATCTATATAAAATTTGTAAAATAAATAAATTAGTCTGTGTAGTCCTCATAAATGTAGTAGAACATTGTAATATCTTTGATTCACCTATTAAACTTAAATTAATTTTAAGATTAACTAATGATTTCTTAAAAACGGTCAAAGTATAAGTATAACTACCAAACTGGTATAACTGACGTCATCGCAGAAGCTTGAAAGCAGAGCAAGACGAAGAAGAGACGACGACGGTGTTGTCGGTTAAGGAAAGCGAATCAAATTTGGTGCCTGAGCTTCCTCTCCGAGATGACGACTGTCTTCTTTGTCATGTTTTTCTTTGTGTGTGGGAGACGTATGATATTGATTTGTGTTCTATTGAACTCAGTTTTTTTTATTCTTTTTGGTGTTGAGCTCTGGTTTTATAATAATTTTTGGTGTTAAGTTCTGACTTGCTCAAACAATGAGAAACATGAATCATAACTTGATATATAATGAGTATGAGTTTTCATCCTCCCTAGAATGCGAAGGAAACGAAAGTGGGAGATGAAGTACCACTACAAGAGATTTAGTCGTTCTTAGCTCATGATAAACGCTATCACAAGTAATATATAGCTCATTCGTAAACGCTATGTCTTTGGGAGCTATAATAGAGGTTGTATATATTATAGCATTTTCTGGTGGTGCTATCATATGATATTCTATAATAACTTAGACATTTGTTGTTATTACTTTTTTTATAACACTTGTTTGACACTATTTAAGATTTGACTGTAGCATTCTTTCGCTATTGTAATATTTATTTTCCTAACATTTGTTATTTGTTATAATTGTTAGAACTATGATAGTAATTATGAGTTACGACTTAGTTTGTATTGCTAATGGTTCCGTCGGGGTAACTAGGATTTGTTTGTGCTGTTTTAATGTGATAATTAACATGTAATGCATTAAGATTGAGCAAGACACCAAATAAGAAACTACTTCATATATATTGAACAAAATATCACCAGTTCATACATGTTTTCATCCAAATTAAAGACTATTACATCAAAAGTCATCCAATCCATACATTTTCCGATCAACAATACCTTCCTATTTAACTATATTCCATGCTTTCCTAGATACATCATCATACAACATAAGTAAGTAGGACTACAAAATACAAGGTTCAATAGATAATCACCTTGTTAGTGGCCATGCTATAGCTGTACCTAATGCATCTTCCATGTATTCTATCTCAGAACAAGGCCTCCAAATTGCTGCATCTGTGACCTTCACCACATCTACCCAAACCTTAACAACATTTGGTCCAAGTGGAACAAAAATTTATGTTCTGGATCACTCGAAGCCCAATATCCCATTACAACTACCCTCTGTTTCCCACTAATATCCATGAGTTTGCACCTTTGATTTGCTTCTTGCTTTTTACGCTACAAACATGTATATGTTAGTGCCAACAACTGACCAACCTGAAAAAAATCATACAAAGGAATATAAATATATATTACTAGAGAGCTTCGAACAAGTGATGATGGTAACACCTTTTTTGCCTTCTTGACATGTGCTGGTGGCGTTGTTGCAACTTTCTCGAGCTAATTGCTACATTTGGGTTTGAGACTGTGAACTTTCACACGGAGAGTGTGGGTTTTCAAACAACACACTAGTGGCTGGCCATGCTACAAATGCCTTGAAAAAGTCCTCAAGTCTGCTAATATCTACTGTAGGGTCCCCACAGAAATGTCTCAGGTTCTATTACAACATCAATGATTACCTTCACTGTATTCGGACCTAATGGGAGTCCATTAATCATTGCTTTTGGTTCTTGTGTTTGCCAACGCCCTTCAGCAACAACAACTTCTTTGTCTCCACTCCAATCCAGTAGTTTGCACTTATTAGTAGTGTCTTGTCCCTATACAATATCACCAAATAGTTGTTCATCAATATTGAAATATGAACAACTTATTATTGCAATCAGAAAAAACCTACCAGATTCGTTATTTCCTCAAACTCGAACATCACATCTAAGAGAATGCAGTTTTTTTTGAAGGCCATGCAATAATTTAACCCACAGCTTGTTCAATACTGAACATGTTGGTTGCAGGTCTCCATAGGAATGCTTCTGGTTTTGTAGCAGTATCCACTAATATCTTAACTGCATTAGGGCCTAAAGGAATGTCATTTACAAAGTCTTGAGGATCATAAGACAAAAGACATCCTTCAACAACCAAACACTTTGGATGTGCTCGTCTGTTTACACTATAATAAAAACAAATCCATAGGAAAATAGTTAGGAAGTAAATTGAAATGATATTTAAACATTAATATGTTCTCTTAAATGTTCACTTACTCTTGGAGCTGAGTTTTCCCCTATTTCAGCGTCCTGTGACAAGAAACTTGGACTTTCAGCTTCTATTTACACATACAGTTTACCATAATGTTTGAGAATGGTTTTCTTACCTTCATACTTGCAATTTCAGCTTCTAAGTCTTTTACTTTGCGCTGTAAAGTGATATGATTTTCTTGTATTTGAGCCATACTCATGTTTCTCACTTGGAAAAAAACAAGTATGGTCATGCTCATTCCTCTTCCCATTGCTCTTAGCCGACCTGGTTTGTCAGGTCCCAGAACCTGAGAAAGACCATCTTCTTTCAGATTTGATAATGTAGAAACATCACTTTCCACTTCACCTGCCTTCATCTGATACATAAAAATGAAATAGATAAAGAAATTAAACAAATTATAGCATGAATACTTAAAACAACAGAGCTACATTTACCACAACTTACAATCTTTTCAGCTGCTTTAGTGTAAACTGGTGTACTGTCCTTCTTAGTTGGTGACTTAATCCATACCTTGAGTCTTGTCACTTGAGATGGTTCATCACATTCCTTTTTCTATACAAATATACATTGGTAACAGCAATAGATTTAAATAAACAAATTGTATCACAATTGAACATATACACTTACCATGTCCTCTATTAGTCTAACCATTCCTCGACAGCTACAACTATGAGGAATCTGGTTACGCCTATGCTCCTTATATTTATTACTTATAGCGTATATACATACAAGATTTAATCACAATTATTGACAGTTCTTAACATCTCAAAAACAAACTTAGTTACAATCTATTACCTTAAAAGCATTGCTTGTTTTCACTCTGAGAAAATTCCTCTAATCATTAATTGGAATAGTTTTTTTGCCGCATTTTCATTCTGGCCTGGTTGTTAGGAGCATTCCTAATCTCAGTAACAAATCGTGATTTAGAAGCTCTCCATAAACATCCCATCTGTCTAAATATTGCAGTTTTTTGGTAATATTTATCTAGTTCATATACGACATGCAATCACAATACATGCATATTATATGGTGACATATTTCCATATAATTGGTAATATAGCTTGCAGTTATATAAATACATGGATAGATTTCCACAGAATTTTCTTGATTCCCTCACTCACTTTTCTCCAATCTTCAATGGTAACATGTACATGTCCACACACCAAAGGACCTACATAAGAAGACAATTTAACAGATCTAGCTTCACAAGGTTCTCCCAAGTCAGTAAAGTCAACTCTCTCGAGTATTAGGGTCTTTTGCTATATCTATCATTCTGGTTGGTCTGCGACGTCTCTTAGGATGAGGTTTCACTGTGTTATGCTCATTATCAATCTTAGCTGCCACATCTTCTTTTCCTCCATCCTTATCTCCACCATCTAATTCATTAAATGCATATCAAATTACACAACTTATTATACAGTCATGAGTCGGCTTATCAACTTATATTTGTTCAAAATCCAATTCACTACCAGCTGCTAATTGATTTATTCCATCGAGGGTCTGATCCTCCAATTCTTGTTCCACTTCATCAGCAGCTTTGATAGTTTAATCCTCCAATTCTTGTTCCACTTCATCAACATCGTAGATAGTCTGATCCTCCAATTCGTGTTTCACTTCATCAGCAACTTAGATAGTCTAATCCTCCAATTCTTGTTCCACTTCATTAGTAGCTTCAAAAGTCTGATCTTCTAATTCTTGTTCTGTATATTGCTTAGTACTTAAGAACTCGACCTCATCTTCTTCTAAAGCCTTCTTGCGTATGTTTGGCTTCTTCTTTGGTTGACCCGTCAAATATTACCTGAAAACATTACAAATTTAGTTTGTTCAAAAGGTTAATACAATTGACATAGTAGAAACAGACATAGTCATATAAAACACCCAGTTATGGAATTCACAATAAGTTCTTGCATTCTAGACGTAAATGCCTTCACAATCAGTTCTGGCATTCCGAGCTTCATCTCTCAAGTAATCGACATCCATGTCAACAACTGCAGGGAAATGACCTATATTTATATCTCTGTGTTTTGTATTGCCCTCAATATAACTTCTAGAAGGATACTTCATAGCAACATACCAAGTAGACGACTCACTCTCTCTAGAGTAAAAAATTTGTTTAGCTTGAGAAGCTAATATGTAAGGATCTTTTGAAAAGGATACTTGACTGTGGTTCAGGTTAACAAGTGTGAAACCGTCTTCAACTTTCACACCATTTCCTCTTACTACCCATTGACATCTGAAAACTAGGATATAAAATAAATTGTAGTCAAACAATATTATGTCAATCACTCTGCTATAGTATGATACTAAATCAGCAACTTGTGATGTATCATTTGCACTCGATTTACACATAGTTATCGCCTCATAATATACCCCACTATTCTGACTTTGTCTATCAGTTGAACTTGTATGAAACCTCTGCCCATTAACTATATAACTTGTTTATGATCTAGTCTTACAACGTGGACCATATGCTAACAACTTGAGAAGTTTTCCATGATTTTCTGAATCGATAGGTACCTAGAGTTTAAAATATATGTCACTTACAGTACTATTGTTCAAACTAACATACAACTATGTGTAGGAAAAAGACATATTACATACATGTTCCTTCAACCACGTTGAAAAATTCTTTGTATGCATATTCCATAGTATAGTACCATCCCGTCGACACCTAGCATCGCTGTCTTGTAAATGTTGTAGGTGCAAGCTTATTACGAGAAAGTAAAGAAACAAGAATTTTAATTTTTTAAGTTTCAGAACTTTAATGTATGTACAAGTTTGGACTCTATAAAAGGGTCCACCACCACTGTATTCTAGATGACTGCAAGATGAACAATCTTACTCTCTGATTCGGTAAGCGTTATAGACTCAGCTGCTGATAGTGGACGGCCCTCTAATATGGAGTTGTTCTCATATAATTGTTTTTTATCCAACTTTTCTACGATATTTGTTGTCTTATTTAAAAAATCATTGCAGAATTGCACACATTCTTTTGCAAGATACGACTTAGCAATACAACCCTCTGGTCTTACATGATTTTGTACATAGTCTTTCAAGACTTTCATGTACCTATACAAGCAGACAAATATACATTTCAGTGTATTTTACATTATAAGTAAAAATATATTAGTAGTTGAAAATAGTACCTCTGAAATGGATACATCCATCTAAAATGGACAGGACCACCTAGTCTTACTTCTCTACCTAAGTGGATTGTCAAATGCACCATGATATCAACGAAGCTTGGCGGGAAAAATCGTTCAAACATTCATATTGTTTCCACAATTTCAGACTCGAGCTGTGTGATCTTCTCAACATCGATTACACGTTGGCAGAAATGATGGTAGAATGTGCACAGTCTTGAAATAGCAAGTCTAGGACCTTTAGGTAACAACCCTCGCTGAGCAACAGGGAGAAGTTGTTGCATCAAAACATGGTAGTCATGTGATTTAAGTCCCATTACCTTACAATCATCTAATATCTCACACCTTGAAATGTTAGAATAGTAGCCATCTGGACCTTTAAAATCCCATAATTGCTTACAAAAAGTTCTCTTTTCTTCCTTTGATAGTGTCCAAGGTGCTGGAGGAGGATAAGTTCTTTTCCCTTGAACTCTAGCATGTAAATCTTTTCGGATTCCAAGTGCTTCAAGATCTTTTTGAGCCTTAAGACCTTCTTTTGAATTCCCACAATGCAGCAATGTTGATATACAACTTGCAGCCATATTTCTTTCTACATGCATGACATCTAAATTATACCTTACCGATAAATCCTGATAGTACATTGAAATTTGTGTAAGTAAACATAATAGAATACAAATAAATAAAAGACTTATCTTATTTAGAATACTATACCTCCCAATATGGCAAGTTGAAAAAATCGATCTCTTTTTCCATCGAGATAACTCCTCTATGTATATTTCTTTTTCTTCCTTTTCTTCTTCTAATTCGTACTCTGATTCACTGTTACCAACCACATTCACCTCCACGGTTTTCCTCTTCTAACAGATCTTTTAACATTCCCAAAGTCATTTTTGTAATTTCTCAATATGTGACAAATATTATGACCATTCAAGATCCTAGACTTTCTCCCATGCTCAGCATGCCCATCAAACCATGTCTTCTTGGTGTGATACCTATGAGTTGGAGGCAAGAACTTCTTGTGGCACATGTAGACATGTTTTCTGCTATTACTCAACCTCAAACTATCAATATTCTTTCCACATAATGAGCAACCCAATTTACCTTTTACTGTATAACCATCAAGGTTTCCATAAGCCGGAAAATCACTTATAGTCCATAAATGCATTGCCCTAAGCATGAAAGTACTCCTATTGCATGCATTATAGGTTGACTCGCCATTGTTCCACAAATGTATCAGATCCTCTATAAGAGGTTCTAAGTACACATCAATGCTGTTTCCAGGCTGATTTGGTCATGGAATCAACAATGTGAGCATTATGTTATCTTTATTCATACATAAATGCGGAGGTAAGTTATAGTTCACCATCAGAACAGGCCAACAACTATACATATTGCTCTTCATATTAAAGGGATTAAAGCCATCTATAGAAAGGCTGAGTCTGATATTCCTTGGTTCATCAGCAAATTCTGGATACTTGCCATTCATTTGAGCCCAAGTCACATAATTTACAGGATGACGCATTTTCCCATCGATACTTTTATTGCTAAAATGCCATTTTAATTCCTTAGCCTTTTCCTCAGATCTAAACATCCCTTTCAGCCTTGGAATTATGGGAAAATATCTTAAAACCTTTTGTGTCACACCCTTCTTTACTGCCCCCTTGTGTGCATTACTCTTCCACCTTGAAGCACTACATTTTGGACATTTATCAAGCTTCTGATACTTTTTCCGAAACAAGCAGCATTCATTTATGCAAGCGTGGATCTTTTGATAGCCCATATCAAATGACTTTAAGAACTTCTTCACCTCATACAAAGACGTGTGCAATACATTATCTTCCGGTAACATCTCCAGTAATGTCTCAAGGAGATCATTGAAGCTTTTATCAGACCAACCATTCTGTGTTTTCAATCTAAACAAAGAGATAATTGCTGACAACTTGCTATGAGATATACAACTAGGGTATAAAGGTGTCTCTGCATCATCTATTTTTGTAAGAAACTCATCCTCTAACTGATCTAAGCCCTCATCAATCTCAAATTTCTTTGCCATGTCTTCATCTAACTATTCAGCTGCTTGAAATAACCCACAAATCTCTTCATTGCACTTACTTGATTTATCAAAACTATCACTATTATTGTGGTTCACATCACCATGATGATACCAATCCTTCTGTAACTTATATGATTCATCCATACCCCTAGTTACTAGATGATCAACTACAATAGACGCTGAATGACGATCTAGGTTTCTACAGTCAATGCATGGACAGACTATCTCAATGCCTAAACCATGTGACACTGACCAAACAGAAGTCCATACACCCCTCTCATAAGCAGGATCAACTCTAAAATTCTGTTTAAAAATAAGAAAACACACAAACAAACAAAACATGTCTTAAATACTATAATCTTAACAGAAAAATACCTATATGTAATCAAACCAAACCTGCTAAGATGAAGCCAGTCCTTGTCCAACATTATATGAAATTACCTTTATTAATTCAACAATTTCCAGTTCTATCAATTTACTAAAATATAAGAATACAATTAAGTAATAGTATACAAGACAAACACACATGACATTCAGCTACGACGTATACGAGTAACAACCTTAACACAAAAACATACACAAAACGTTTATTTATCATAATTTATAAAATAATATGGCCAATCACTCTAATTTACAAACTTAGTTACAAACAGAAAACATGTTGAAGTTCAGGACTAATTTACAAATTTTGTTAAGAAACCATCGAAAAAGTTTGTTTCATGTAAGAATAGACAAACAATAACAAAACTATACTACGAATTTTGTCTTACAATTTGAGAGGCTTAGTAGTGTTCAAAGATTCTTAACCCTAGTTCCAAATTTGGAGTACGAAAACATATTTGAATGTCACATAATCTATAATTAGTTACTATGCATAATATATGAGAGACAAATTTCAATCATGAATAAGCCTAAAAAAAGAAGGTCTACAAACTTAGTTACTATGAGATGAAGCAATTCTAAAGTAGAAATCAAATTAACAAAAGAGATAGATTCTTTGGCTTCTCAACAAGAACAAAAATATGAGATGAAGATTAAAAATTGAAAACTTATGGTATCAAATTTTCTTCGAGCGGACAATCACTCCTTTTTCGTCAATTCCTATCGCCAAATCTTGTTAACCTCACAGAAATAAGAATGAAATCAGGGTTTGGAACCGAAACCTAGATTGAAATTGATAATCAATTTCGTAAAACTAAGTACAAACTAACCTTCTCCAACCTTTTGTCTAGTCTTATAATTTCGTAGAAATTGAGCTAAGATTCGAGTAAATCTGGAGGAGAGCCACCAGAAAAGCAGGTTACCACCAGAGAGGAGAGAATCAAGAGTAGAATAAGTGATTTGGTGTCTCTAAAAAAAATTGGAAAAGTTAGGGTTTATCTTCCAAAAGAGGGAAATCGCGAAAGAGTTAAAAAATTTTAGGAAAAAATGACTAAGTGTCGAATTAAGTTCCCTCCAACATTGATTTATTTTGTCGCTCTCCTATTAATATGCATAGCGTCAATAAAACGCTATTATATAGACATCAAAGTTGCAAAACATCAACGATAGCATTCGTAGAAAAAACGCTATAACAATATGCTATCAATGCTAAAATTTGTTGCAGTGTTATAAAAACTAAATATTTAGTACATAAGTTAGAAACGTTTCATTAGATCTAGTATCAATAGGAGTACTTTTGGTGATAAATCTCAATTTAAGTTCTCCAGTGCATCTCTCCACCTCTTCACCTTCGCCAAGTTATTATTTCCATTGCCATGATAATCGTCTACTTCTCCTAGAGCATAAGAAAGGTCAACTTTGGAGAAGATTGGCATATATTCTAATGATCTTTTCTCCTTACACTGAATTTTCTTTGCCATGGTCTTACCAACAAGAGAAAGTAGCATAGTTCTTCTATATGCACAAGCACAATCACCATTTTAGACTCTTCAATCATCTGAAGCACATGGGGAGATGGTGGCTGGTTCTCCATTATCGCTTCTTCATTTTTGAAAGTCGCAATCTGTTTTTCCAACAATAAAAACAAAATATGGTTCAAAAATGTTCTTCGGATGTTAATTCCTTTGAAATTGACGAAAACATCAAATTTCAATGGAAGGATAGTGGTTAGTTTGTCTGTGTTTCTTTTTCATGTTTAAAAGTTGTAATTTTTTAAAAAAATGAAAGCAAAAAATGGCTTACAGCAACAAGTAATAACAAAAACAAAAAATGACTCACAAATGTGGATCCGAATATTTGTGGGTAGATAATGAGTTTGATTTGTTGGATATTGTAATTGTTTTAAAATCATTGGACACAAAGGTAAAACCCCAATATTTGTTTTAAAAACTGATTTAATTAAATCAACTTTTTTCTTTTTTTTGGGAGAGTATTTGAGTCACTTTCTTGGCAACTAAGAGCTTTTGAGTCATTTTCCCTCTCAAACGAGAACTTATGAGAACCTTTCAATTTTCTCTCTCATAAAACACATTTCAGTTAACGAGTGGTTTAAGTTATTTTACAATAGTTTCAATTAAGCCTGGGCAAAATACCCGGAACCGAAAAACCAAACCGAAACCGACCCGAAATAATGGGTACCGGGTAGTATCCGGAACCGAGAAAAATACCTATTGGGTCCTCTTCATCTATAACTGCGGGTATCGGGTAATACCCGGTACCGAACCGATACCCAAATGGGTACCCGATTAACCTGAAAACATCTAAACATCTATGAGAATTTAGGCTATTTTTTCAATTACGGTATATAAGTATTTTTTGGGTATTTGGGTATTTTTCGAGTAGATAATTGTATTTTGGTATGAAATACTCAAATATATAGTGGAATCATAAAAATTTGTTTAATATTTTACCTGACCCAAATAAGAACCTGTACCGGAACTGAACCGAATTGTATTTAGTTCCTAAATGGATACTGAAAATATGAACCCAAACCGACCAGGAACCGAGCAGAACCGACCCGAACCCGAACCGAACTATATGCAGTTCTTAAATTGGTATAAAAGTTTCATACTCGAAAGACCCGGAACCGAATGAATATTACTCAGAACCGACCCGAATACCCGAATGCCCAAGCCTAGTTTCAATCTCTTATAATCTAAAAACTAAATAAGATCATTTATAAATTATTATTATAATTTTTTTTTATAAATTCTAAAATAAAATTATCTATTTAATAAGATCCATTATGCTTAGATTTAAATTTATATTAATATTATATTTAGTTATTAAAAGTTTAGTAGATAAAATACTTCTAAATTATTTTTAAAAATAAATATATATTATTTTGTGAGGATATAAAAGTAAGGAATTCGTATATAAATCAATTTTTATTATTTTAGGTATATTATAAATTATTTTCTATTAAATTAAATCCAAAAATTTTCATATAAATTAAAATATAAATGAATCCGTTCAATATGATGAAATAAAAATTATGTTATTTACCAACACACAAAATCTACCGTATAAAATTTAAAATTATACACATAACTAATATAAATGACAATAATATAAGGTTTTATATTTAAACAATGGTTTTGCTCTTGATAGTTATACAATATTAGGTTTTTATTGAAAAAAAACATATAGAATATTCTTATTTTTATTTTGAATTAATTTTGTGTTATTTGATTGGGGTAATTGTAAAAATGCCCCTCAAAGGAGAACATTTTTATCATTGACCCCATTTTTGAGACATTTTCAAGAAATGCCCCTCATTATAGAAAATGACCAAAATACCATTAAATATTTTTTTTTTATATATTCTTAAACATTTTTCCAGCCAAAATTATTTTTTCCTGCCAAAAACAAGAAAAATTCACGTCAAATTTTTTCCCATTGTCAAAAAAATTTTACCGCCAAAAACTTTTTTCCTGCCAAACTATTTTTTTCCCACCAAAATTTTTTATAAGAGAGTTTATACAATTTATAAGGTATCTTATAAAATTTATAAGGTGTTTAGAAAAAATTATAAGTTGTTTATAAAATTTTATATGGTGTTTATAAAATATTATAAGGTATTTATAAAAATTTAAAAGGTGTTTATAAAAATTTATAAAGTGTTTATAAAAATTTTCTAAAGCTTGAACTTAAAAAAAAATTTGGCAGAAATTTTTTTTTTTTTGGCTTGAAAAAATTATTTCCGGTAAATTTTTTGTATAAAATTTATTTTAATAAAAACCTTTTTTCTTGGGATTTTGTTTTGGCCGGAAATTATTTTTTGGAGGGAAAATTTGTTTTTTGTGAAAAAGTAATCACAAAAGAAATTTCATTTTTGAGGGTATTTTCGTCTTTTCTATTAGTGAGGGGCATTTTTAAAAAGGTAAATTTTAAGGGGTATTTTTGTGAAAGGGTACACTAAAAAGAGCATTTTTTAGAATCCTTCTATTTGATTTGCATATTATATAGGAACAGATAAATCCAAGTTAGAGGAGATGATGAATTTCAATTACCTTACCTTTTGTTTTACATTAGTTTCGAAAGATATGAGTTGTATAATTTTTAAAAACTGATAATAACCGAATAGTTTAATACTTAAAATTTAAGAATTTTTGTTTTAAACTATATATGTATATATCAACAACAATAAAATATATTTAATCGTTATAATTATCATCATATATAAATAAAGTGTATTTCAACTATTGTTTCAAGAGTATAAAATGATTATCTAAATAAATTCATAATGTGTTTGTATTCTAAATTTATTTTATATATTATTATAATATATGGTCTATATTTTTAACTATTAGTTCAATAGTTTAAAATAATGATTTTAATAGATGATTATTAGGTTTGTATTATGGATATATCACTTATTTTAATATATAAACTATTTTAAATATAAAGTATATATTATAGTATATGAACTTATAATATATTAATGTGTCTATAAATTAATAATAATTTATTTTTATTCAAATTTTTTTTTTGTATTAATAGATTATGCTCTTATATTCAAAATTAGATGATATCCCGTGCTTTGCACGGGATATGATTTTAGTGAAAAATCAATATACATTTGTAGTTATTTAATTTATTTATAATAATTGTATATGATTTTTGTTTATTTTATGGTCTGATTTGATTATATGTTAATTTATTAATTTTATATATACTTGATATACAAAAAATTAATATATAGTGATGACTGGAGTTTTACACGAAATATATTTTTCGATCTATATTGATTTAGGTTTTGATAAATTATAATTTTTGTAAATAAATTTTTTTGACTCGTGTCATTTAGGTTTTAGTTAGACCCATGTTCATTTAAGTTTTTGGACCCGTATTCATTTAAAATAATATTCCCGCATTCATTTAGGGTTATAAACTCGTATTCATTTAGATTTTTAGGTCTATGTTTATTTAAATTTGTAAACATGTGTTCATTTAGGCATTTAAACTTGTATTTATATTTATTGTGATATACTAATCTTTAATATATTTTTTAAAAATTAATATATTTTAAATATATACACTTAAGAGTAACAATAAATTTTTACTTTTTAAGAAAAGAGTATGAGTCGCGACTGTTTTATTTTAATGAATTTTAGAAGTAATCACGGATGAGTATTCTCTTTAAATAAAATAACATAATTTAATTTATTAGGATAAGATGTAAAATTTCAAAATAGAATTTATTTGGGATATTTATTATGATAAATTAAATATTAAAATTAGTTATGATAAACTTAAATTATATTCGAATATATATTATTTTATAAACTTAAACTATATATCCCCTCGATTAACCTATAAATTATACACTTTGATATTTGAGATTATAAAATTCTTTTGTTATATCATGTATAAAAATTGTTATTATATAAAGTAAACTATTACAATTATCTAATTAAGTTAATGCTATGTTTTATTATATAAAAAATTATTATACTTTTTATATTTAAGTTAAAAAATCTTTATATATTTAAATTATAACAAACTAATAGTATTATGTTGATAATCAGTTAAAAAATCTTATAAAATCTTATCAAGATAATTATAAAAATAATTAGTTAGCGAATATTATCTAATCTAATCAAGGAAATTAAAAATTGTTTTGATTATTATAAAATATATGAATATGTTAACGATACGGTTTTATTATATATAGAGATTAGGAAAATACTTAATCATTGTAAAAATATTCAAATAAATAAATTATTAGTAACATATATTGAAATCGCAAAAAATCATATCAAAGATTTGACCGTGTTCTTTTGTGTATACCTTTAAGAGTTTTAGAATTTTAACTTTAATCCTCCATGTTTTCTTTGGAGAGTTTCAACGAATAAATTTATGAGAAAAACATGGTTAAGAGAAACAAAAATCAAGATAAAAAAGTGTGCTAAAATCGTTGAGAGGAAAAAAGAGTTAGAACTCGTAGGTGTTGTAAAATAAGTCCCGGGTAGCTTCTTATATAGAGTTCGATTAATAGTTATTCTATTAGGATTAGGAAAATCCATTGTTTGATTTTCACTAGTTATAAGGTATTAGGATTAGGAATATCTCAAAACAAAGTAATTGATTATATAAACATTCCAAATAAAGGAACTAGTTTAAATAATCAAAAGATTTTAGGCTATAGATATATGGAAATCTTCCAATTAGTTTGATACAAGTCTAGATTCGATCCCCGTACACAACTGCAACATTTAGGTATTTCAGTCGCACCCATAACACAACAACCAAGTGGAGTTATGTCAACAAGAGGTCTTGTGTCAAGAAGCCTAGTGTTTACGAAAAGGATTTTTAGTTTATTATCGAAGAGAAACAGAGTTATATACTTTACAACATATGTGTATGAACAGCCCAATAGGGCCCAATACCCCCCCCCCAAGCCGGTATGTGGAGATCACAAATGCCGAGCTTGGACAAAAATGCTTCATACTCTCTCTTTCCCAAGGCTTTCGTCATAATATCTGCAAGCTGCGATTCGTGGAGACATGTTTGGTAACTATCGTTCCGCGGATTATCTCATCTCTAGTGTGGCAATCGGACTCTATGTGTTTTCTTCTGGCATGAAAAATTGGATTTGCTGCTAGCTGAATTGCTGAGAGACTATCCGAATATAGTGTTGTTGGAAGCGAACAGTCAATGCCAAGTGCTGGGAGAAGTTCAAGAATCCACAATGATTCACTCACAGTGTCGGCCATAGCACGATATACTACTTTAGCAGAAGAGCGCGATACATGATCATGTTTCTTTGTTTTCCATGAGAGAGGAGAGCCTCCAAGTTGAATAAACCATCTTGTTCCCAATCCGAATCACACCAAGCAGTAAGATCAAGATCAGTGTTGGTACGTAAGAGAATACCTTGGCCAAGATTGTTCTTTAGATACCAAACTACACGAAGAGCTGCTTCCCAATGATCTTTCTTCAGTTCGTTCATGAATTGGGACAGGATATGAATAACATAGGACAACTCTGGCTGAGTGGTACTCAAGTATATCAAGCGTCCTACTAATCTCCAGTAGGAAGTCGAATCTGCAAGTCTTTCACCTTTAGCAAGAGCTAACTTGTGATTTTGATCAATAGAGAAGCTAACAAGCTAAACACCGAGCTTTCCCGTTTCCATTATAATGTCAAGTGAATACTTTCACTGACATAGATACATTCCAGCAG
This sequence comes from Lepidium africanum, assembly GCA_900406405.1. Taxonomy (NCBI): domain Eukaryota; kingdom Viridiplantae; phylum Streptophyta; class Magnoliopsida; order Brassicales; family Brassicaceae; genus Lepidium; species Lepidium africanum. Next base: position 18,126 of record OVAX01002259.1, read on the forward strand.
GACTTCGTGCAACCTCAATTCCAAGAAAGTATCCAAGAATACCTAAGTCTTTCATATGAAAGCAAGAACTCAAATACTCCTTGAACTTGTTGATAACTTGCAATGAACTTCCTGTGATTATAAGATCATCAACATAAACCAACACAAGGAGAGAAAAATTCGACCAATCCAATGTGAATACAAGTAGTCTTTTATGTTATGAATAAAGCCATACTCAATAAGGGCCGTTGTTAACTTCTCATACTAATATCTTGGAGCCTGTTTTAGACCATAAAGGGATTTATGAAGGCGAAGTACCTTGTTCTTATCTTTAGTCTTGAAGCTTGGAGGTAGCTTCATATAGACTTCTTCATCAAGATTTCCATGGAGAAAAGCATTGTGAACGTCCATTTGGTGGACTTCCCAATCTTTATTTACAGCTTGTTGAAGAAAAGCTCTTACTATTACCATTTTTGCAATCGGAGCGAAGGTTTCATTGTAGTTCCTGATTGTTTCCCAATACCACCAATCATATCTTATGTCTTTCCAAAGTACCATCAGCTAGATACTTAAGACGAAACACCCATTTACACCTGAGAGATACCTTTTCTGGTGGGAGATCTTGGACAGTCCATGTGTCTAAATCTTCAAGAGATATGACTTCATCTTTAACTGCACACCACCAAGTTTCATCGAAAATACCCTCATTATATGATTTCAGTTCAACTGCTGAAGTAAAGACATTAATGTACGCTTGATAATCTTCCGAAAACTAAGAGGTAGAGAGATAGTTATCAAGTGGATATGGTGTGGTGGAGGGAGATGGCGAATGAAGTAAAGAAGACACATAATTAGCCAATTTTGTTGGTGATTTCTTTACCCTTAAACCACAACCAAGTTCGATCACAGGTTCTGGTGGTGGCGGTGTGGGTGTTTATGGCGTAACCATTACATCTTGTGTTGTGGTTTCATCAGCTTGAGATGAAGAATTCGATGCAACAACACTTGTTTCTGAATTCAGTACCAAAGAGGTAGATGCTGCAGGATATTGAGTTTGTTCAGAGTCCAAAGATGCTGAACGTTCAGGTTCAGAAGTTTGTGGAGACGGCGTGGTGTCCATAGCTAGTGAAATAGTATCATTTGGTGGAGTAATATCCAGTGGTTGTAGTGGTATCAGATTTGAATCATACTGCTGGGAGAATTCATAAACAAAAGAGACCGATGGTGAACGAGTAAATAAATCTGGTTGTGTTGTTGTCACAACAGCTAATGGAAATTCATTTTCCATGAATATAATATCTTTTGAAATAGAGATTTTCCAATTTTCTAGATCAAAAACTTTACAACCTTTCTTGTTAAAAGGATATCCAATAAAATCTGATTTCTTGCTTCGTGTTTCGAATTTATCACCTCCATGTTTCTGATTATGGACATAACATAAACAACCAAAAACTCAAAGATGATTCAAAGGAGGAGGTCAACCATAAACAACCTCAAAAGGCGTTTTACCATGTAGAAGGTCTATTGGAATGCGGTTAATAAGATAGCCTGCAATAAGAGCACAATATCCCCATAAATCAATCGGTAAACCAGCTTGGAATCGAAGAGCATGAGGGACATTGAGTATGTGGCGATGCTTTCGTTCTACTCTTCCATTTTTCTGAGGAGTACCCACACAAGAGGTTTCGTGTATAATCCCTTGAGCTGCGAAGAACTTGGTAAGAGATTCAAATTCAGAACCATTATCACTCCGTATTGTTTTAACTTTGGTGTTGAATTGTAGTTCCACAAGAATTAAAAAAATTCAGAGATGTGTTGAAGCTTCAGTTTTAGTCTTTAAAAGATAAATCCAGACAACCCGAAAATAATCATCCACGATTGTTAGAAAATATCGTGAACCATATAATACAGAAACTCGGTAGGGACCCCATAAATCACTGTGAATTAACTGAAAAACTGAAGTTGTTTTATTAGAGCTCAACGGGAAAACATCCCTTGTTTGATCCACACGAATGCAAATATCACATGACTTAGAATCAAATTCAGAAATATTGAATTCACAAAATTGTAATTGCTTGAAAACTTTTGAAGAGGGATGACCCATTTGATGATACCATAAGTCTGGAGTTTTGAATGTCGAGACTTGTAATACTGCCGCTTTGTCAACATCTCTACAAAAATATAATCCACCTCGCTGTTCACCCGCTCCAATCAGGATTTTCTTTATGCAGTCCTGAATAGTACAAAATGTATCAGTGATGTGAAAAATACAGAGATTATCCCGAACTAGCTGATAGACCTAGATCAAATGACATTTTAATCCGTCAGCAAAATAAACATCTTGAAGAGAAAGGTTCAATCCCAAATGAACACGTCCACGTGTTGTTGATGTTTTGAATTGACCATCCGATAATTTAATCATCATAGGTGGCATCGATGAGATATCATGAAGAAACGAAAGTGTTTTTGTCATATGATTAGAAGCACTTGTATCAATTATCCAAGATTCAATCAATGACGTACCCGTAAGACGTTCTGATGTAGTTGAACGTTTGTCACTTAACATGTTAATGAGTGTCTTCCATTGATCATCTGGAAGACCACTCACTCCATATTGATTCAAGGAAGGACCAGAAGTAACATTATGAGCACTTGCAGCTGTAGGAGCCTTCCCTTTTGAGACCATATCTCTGTTACGATTATCATTATTTAGAGCAGACATTGAAGTGTTACCCGACTTGGATATACTCTTGTCATACCACCATTCTGGATAACCAATATTTTTGAAATAATCCTCTACAACATGTCTTGTACGACCACAAGTAGAACAAAACAAAGAACCTTTATTTTCAGGACCATTACGAGAGCGAGAAGGTGTTGTCCTGACAGCAAAACTTTCTCCATCAATTCGATTTTCCTGCACTCTTGTTCCACGACGGGATTCTTCATCTTGAGAGACTTTGTTGTAAGCTTCTTCAAGTGAAGGTAGAGGGTCACGAGAGAGCAGACTTGATTTGATCGAAAAATAAATTGTATCGTCCAAACCCATAAGAAATTGATGCAATTTATTTTCCTCTCTATCACGTCGAACCTCTTCCATCATCTTAGCTTGTTGGTAGTCAGCTAAAGGGCGCCATAGTTTTGTGAGTTTTGCATAGTAATTATCAATACTCATTCCACTTTGTCGATAATTTGCTAGTTCTGCTTTGAGTCTTTGAACTCTTTGGCCATTTTTAACAAAATGAATTTGAAATAATATCATCAATTGTGAGTTTAATCCATTTTGGCGATCCAATCTTCATAATCTGGTGAAGATTCATCAGGCTGAGGAATAGATCCATCAGTAAATCCAAATTTCTTGCTTGCCTTCAAAGCCAATTGCAAGTTTGAAGCCCATTCATTGTAGTTGTGACTTCGATGCAGTGTTTTAGAAATCAAAGTACCAGGATTGTCTCCAACTGTGAGATCATAAGGAGATATTGTTCATCTTGTTTCAACGCGTGCGGTATTGTTGATGTTTGAATCAATACTCATGATGATGAAGAAACGTAGTATAAGGTTTGTTTTGGGAAAATTTGAACGGTAAACTTGTTGTAGTTTAGGTTACGGCTCTGATACCATGTCAAGAAACCTAGTGTTTACGGAAAGGATTCTTAGTTTATTATCGAAGAGAATCAGAGTTATATACTTTACAACATATGTGTATGAACATTAACCTAAGATAAATACAGCCCAATAGAGCCTAATATCTTGACCATTCTACAACAGAAACATACAAGAAACTGAAGTCACATTTGAAAATTAGCATGATCCAACATGACCACAAGGCGATGGAGCATGTTCAATTATATGTTCGTTTGTAGTTGTGAAAATGCCCAAAAAAGCCATTACTACAAAGAAAGATTACCAAACTTTCATCACATTTATGGAATCAAAAGCACAAGCAAGATACACAAAAGAAAGAAACATTATTTTTTAATTGAAGGCTCAAGTGAATTTTCAATGACTTGGAACACTACTAGATTCAAAACATGTGAGATACAAGTTAAGGATATGATTCTAAAACCGATACAACGAGTATAGGACATTGTTCCAATCCCAACAAGTGACTTTAGGAGCTAGTAAATAGAGATTAAAAAGACACAATTATTCTTAGATTGAAAGCAGTAAAATGTTACCAAAGTATCACAAAACCAGCTTCTGGTCCAATCTCTAAAGCAGAAAACTTCTCAGGAAGCAGCCATGTCAATCCCTGCAACAAAAATAAGCATACTCTGTCTATGTCTTAAACTATGCTCATGTGTCCCTTCTCACATCTTCTCGTTCTAGTTAAGTGATGCAGAGCATCCTTATCCATTTAGGATGAACACGCCAATGTCAGTGTTATTGTTTTTCGTATTCAACATGTCTCCTGATGTTTCATGATTATTAGTTTTTGTTATTTTCCTTTTTATTTAGGATTCCCATTAGCCTTAGGATTATGTTATTGACTATATAAAGAGATCAAAGTTTTTTCTTTAATGTCAGTTTTGCATTAATAGAAGAAAACCAACCACAGAGGAGCTTTGAATCGCTTAGCATTATGACGAGTACTCTCACCAAAATTCCTTTTCCAGTACGTTTACTTATCAATACTTGAAAACCTCTTTCAAATTCACTTGGTTTGAGAATAGTTATAGATTTAAACAGGGGCTATAAGTATATGTATATGTATAAATGCAACTAGTCGCATTAGAAGAATATTAGGGCTTTCTGCTTTCTTCTCGTCCTCTATTAGGGTTTTTTGTTTTCTTCGTCTTTCATATTGGGTGATTGTTGATTTGTAGATTGTGTCCAAAACTATGGAAAATGAGGAGAAATCTTTGGAACCACCGTCTCTGACTCTGTCACTTCCCCACAACGTCATAGTTAATATCTTAGCGCATGTATCAAGATCCGAGTATCCAACACTCCTTGGTTTCCAAACACTTTCGGTTACTTGTTGCATCCCCTTAGGTTTACGCGAGTCAATCCTTCTTGGAATGTAAGGAGCACTGTCTCTATGTAATCCTATACAGCAAAGAAACAAGGAGAAACCATTTTTATATTCTCCTCAATCGCTGGTTGGTTCTTGTCTCTTTGCTTCCTACTTTATCGCACGTTTCAAGCTTTGTCGTGGTGGGTTCAAAGATCTATGTGTTTGGTGTGTCTAAAGAGGAAAATATGATAGTAGGCATTAACTGTGGATCTTACACCGTGCATCCCCTCCCTAGCATGCATGTGCCCATGTCTTATACAATAGCTAACATCATCGACGGTAGAATCACCATGCATCGTGATTAGACATCACCAGAGTGAGAGGGAGAAGATAATGGTGGTGTTCAACACAGAAACACAAAAGTGGTTGCCTGAAATGACAACGTATGACTTTGAGGCAGGTGACCCAGTACTGTGGTTGTACACGAGTGGTTTTGATAGAAGCTTTGTTTACAATCCAAAGGAGAGAAAATGGGAAATAGACGACATTCTGGATTCCAAGAAGTGGAGGTATGCGTGTGCCATTGAAGACGTATTGTACTACTATGAATGTGAATCTGATGAGAAAGTGTTGACAGCGTACGATCGAAAGCAGAGGTGTTGGCGCGTGGTGAAAGGGTTGGAAGCATTCTTACATGATGACAAAAGACCTTCAATTTGGTCATGTTGTGTTAATCACGGTGGGAAACTAGTGGTGTTTTACCCTAAAGGAGGAGAAAGAACATGTGCAACCTGATGTGCAGAGGAGGACTTTATATGCTTGAACACACAAAAAAATTTTCTACTCTATCTAATGCTTTTAATTCTGTAGTTGCTGTAATGAAAGCGCCATTTGGCATGCTAGATTAGATCATCCTCATAGGAGAGCTTTTTAATTAATGTTACCAAGTAGTTCGTTTGATAATGTTGAATGTGAGGCTTGTATCCTTGGTAAACATTGCAAGTCGGTGTTTACCAAGTCTTCAACCATGAAAAATTCTTTGATTTGATTCATTCGGATGTTTGGTCTTCACCTTTCCTATCTAGAGATAATCAAAAGTATTTCATCACATTCATAGATAAGAAATCAAAGTTTACTTGGCTAACACTCTATCTAAAGACCAAGTTTATGATGCATTTGTTGACTTTCACACATATGTCACTAATCACTATAACTCTAATGTGGAAGGCTTATGGTCGGGTAATGGAGGAGAGTACATAAGTCAAAGGTTCAAGCAATACCTAACTAAGCACATAATTGAGCACCAAACGAGTTGTCCATATACACCTCAACAAAATGGAGTGGCGGAGAGAAAGAACCGTCATCTAATAGAAGTAGCAAGGTCAATGATGTATAACACCAAAGTCTCCTGGGCGACACAATCATCGTTGGGTCGAGACTCCTGAATGAAGCGATCGCGACTCAGTTGAGATATCTGGACGAGATGACTGCGACCCTATAAAGCTGCGACCTGATGTGACCGCTTACGGAAGTGGCCGCAAATCGATGGAGTCGTAACCTGATGTGGCTACGACCCGAAGTGGCCGTGACTTGGTAGAGCCGCGACTCGATGTGGCCGCAACCCAAAGTGGTTGTGACTTGGTGGAACCGCGACCCGATTCAGCCATGATCTGAAGTGGCCACGACTCGGTGGAGCCGCAACCTAATGCAGCCGCGACCGAGGTGGTCACGATTTGGCCAAGACATCAGGACAGCCTGATGATGACCGGATTGAGACTTCTAGTCAAGCCGACCGCGACCCAAATCTCCAATCTGGATGAAGCAAGCATGTCCCGGGTATGACTTCCACATATGATGGAAATATCAATAGCTAGCTCAACCACGATTGCGACCCTCCTCCACTACGACGAAGCACAAGGATCCGTAAAGACCCATATTCCCTTAAGATTCGTAATTGGGTTAACATTAGGGTCTATTACATCAACAAGGCTGAAGCTCACCCAACACAAGTCATATGCAACTTTGCCAACTTTCCCAAAGAACATCAAGCGTTTCTTGGGAAAATAGCCAACGACTTCATTCTGAGAACCTATGAGGAAGTCAAAGAACACCAAGTATGGATGGATGTCGTAGGAAATGAAGACAGGGCCATGGAACGAAACCAAACTTGGTATGAGTCCGACCTACCAAAAGGAAACAAAGCTGTAAGTAGTAGGTGGATGTTCACCTTTAAATATAAGAGCAATGGTAAAATTGAAAGACATAAGGTACAACTTGTGACAAGGGGATTTACACAAAATTATGGTGAAGACTACCGAGAGACCTTTGCACCCGTAGCCAAACTTTATACCGTAAGGGTGGTGATGTCTTTGGCCACTAACCTTAATTAAGACTTATGGCAAATGGATGTCAAAAACGCCTTCTAGCAAGGAGAACTTGAAGATGAAGTGTGACCCCTCCTCCCGGTCTTGAACACATAATGGCGCCAGAGAAAGCTTTGAGACTCAAGAAGGCCATTTATAGACTCAAGTAATCCCCTAGAGCGTGGTACCATAAGCTCAACACTACTCTCAAAGGATGCGGCTTCAAAAGATCCGAAGCCAATCACACCCTATTCACCCTACAAAGTTCAAACGGTATAGTGGTCATTCTCGTGTATGTGGATGACATCATTGTCTCTGGCAATGACAAGGATGGTATCCAATCTACTAAACAATTTCCTAATTCCGTTTTTGATATCAAAGACTTGGGTGGACTAAAATATTTTTTAGGAATTGAAGTGTTCCGATCTAAGGATGGACTCTTCCTATCCCAATGAAAATATAAACTTGATCTTTTGCATGAAGCAGATTATGTAGGTGCCGAACCAGCCAAGACACCCTTGGAAGTTGTATACACGGCCACAAGTGAAAGGGTGCTTGAAAACGAACCATTCGAGGATGTCCATCAATACCGCCGGATCGTTGGGAAGCTAATCTACCTAACTCTCAAACGGCCGGATCTATGCTTTGTGGTTAACTAAGTTTTTCAACACATGTAAAAGCCTCCGATTAAGCATTGGAACATGGTAATATGCATCCTCAAATATCTTAAGAAGGACTCGGGTCAAGGCATTTGGATGGTACGCAATAGAAGTACCGAGATAGTAGCTATTATGACGTGGATTGGGCTAGTGACAAACAAGATCGGAAATCAACCACCGGTTGTTGCACATTTATTGGAGGAAATCTCGTTACATGGAAGAGTACGAAGCAAAATGTGGTCTCATGTTCAAGCGCAGAGGCCGAATACCGAGGCATGAGGAAGCTCACGGAAGAACTCAAGTGAAGCTCTCCTCAAAGATCTAGGAATTGAACAAGCTACTCCCATCACTATGCATTATGATAATCAAATGACTATTTATATTGCCTCCAACTCTGTATTCCATGAAAAGACCAAGCACATCGAAGTGAATTGCCACAAAGTTTGGGAATGGTGGAAGAAGGGATTGTTATCCCATGCTATATTCGAAGTTTGGATCAATTGGCCAACAAATTTACCAAGGCGGCCTCATCCAAGGTGTGCGAGGTCATTCGCACCAAACTTGGCCTCGTCAACATCTTACCCAGCTTGCCTTGAATCCCAATCCGTGGAGATCACACTCCTTTTCCCTTTGCTATAGCCTTTTTCCCATGTGGTTTTTGATATTCAAAGTTTTTCAATGAGGTGCTCTTCACGGGTACCAAGCTTAGCCTTTTGTACCTTGTGACTAAGCTTGAGGGGAGTATTGGTTTGAATAAAATCATCACCAGCCATATGGACACACTTATCCGGCCGTATCGTATGGACCGTCTACTATGGATTGGATATATATTTGTCTCGCCAAGCCCATTAAGGAAGAGGATAAGGGAGCTAACGAGGAGATTCTAGAAGGTGTGTTTGACTTCTCTATTGACTGTTAGAGACAAAGAAGACTTAGCAACACATGAGATTCTTTTCGCCAAGGCCAAGGAAAGACAAGTCACTTTCAACGATCCCAAGGCTCTCGTTTCTCTCACCCTTGTAATGACTAGGTTTAGCAAAGCACACCTGTTGTATTTTGTTCTATTTAAGGCATTGTAACCACCTAAAAGAAACTAATCTAATAGAAAAACAAATTCCCTCTCTCATCTTCGCTTATCTTCTTCATTTCTCTCTTGTTTCTTCTATTGATCTTCAATCTCTCTAAAACTAACAAAAATCACATCTTTTCTTTCATTCATCTCATTCATGCGAAATCAAACATGTTATTTCTCACATCTCCTAATGAGAAATCGATCTATATCTCCTCTCCTTACAAATGATTCCTTATGTTAAATATGTTCTTTCTCTCATTTGATGTACTCTGTATATCTTCTCAAGATGAGCTGGACAGTGGAGTGATTTTCATGAGAAATTTGGAAGCCTCCGAGGAGATCTCGGAGATGGGATTAGTAGATAAGGAGGAGAAACCATATAATAAAAAGAAAAAGAAGAGTCGGGGCTCGACTATGAAGTTGTCGACAAAGGAGAAGAAGGAATTGGCTTCTTACTGATTTAGTCATTTTCTTGTTTCTCGAGACTCTAGAAAAGAACGAGCTCTTAAAGGTATAATCTCTATGAACCAATAATCTTCACTTTATATCTCACTATCGTTGAATTCACCAAACTGTGATTTCAGTTTTTGTTCAATCTTAGGCTTAGTCTTTGAAATGAGATGAGGACTAGATTCAAGTTTCCCCAACATTAGCCGTTTATGGTAGAGGAATTGATCTTCATTAGTGAAAAGTTGATTAATGTGTTCATCTTTGAGTAATAAAATTAGATAAAAGTGAAATTATTTTCCCTCATATAATTAACGATTTAGGATTTGAAATTCCATTCATGTGTTTATCTTTGAGTTATGAAACTAGATGAAAGTGGAATTATTCCAACAAAAGACTACTGATATTCATGCATTTTGCCCATTTTAGCTTCATAGTTTGCATTTGTTTGCATTCATTCACATTCCATACTATGCATTTTAGAGTCCAATTAGGATCATTCTTGCATTTGCATAGCATTTGGAGCATTTCAGGAGCTTTGGAGCAATTTGGAGCACTTTGGGTCAATTCGGAGCATTTTGGAGCAATCAAGCCTGAAGACTGCAAGTCAGGCCTGAAACTGAAGGGCTTAAGCTAGTCAGAGTGCAGAGTGCCAAAATCCTAAGCCAAATTTCCAATTCGCAGCCTCAGTCAACCAGCACTTAAGAGTTCAGCTTCCATACTTAGCCAAAAATACAATTTTTGGCTGAATTCTTCATGTCCAACTCGCCAAGCATTGGCGAGTTCAAGCCTCAGCACTTAGCCAAATCTTCATGTTTTCAATGTCCAACTCGCCACTACTCCCACCTGACATTGGCGAGTTCAACATTCCAGACTTCGCCAGAATTCATGTTTTTGAAGCTGAGCCATTTCAACTCGCCAGAGTGTGACGAGTGCAGCCTAGATTGAGCACTTGCTGAAGCTGAATTTTTCAGAATTCAACCCCCAACTCGCCATGCACCCTGAAGTGACTTAGACCGACTTCATTTTATTTGACCGACTCTTTACTTTTGTTGACTTAAAATTAGGGTTTCCATGTTTTAAGCCCTATAAATACCCTTGTTTTAGTTGAAAACAGGATCCGAGTTTTAACCTAGTTTTTGCCGTTTTTGGCTAATTCCATATTTTCTCTCTGCCTCATTCTTTGTGTTCTTACTGTTCTTGCTGTTTTTCATGACTTTTGCTTGATCCTCACCTTAGGTTGTTAGATCTTGCTTTAGTTTCTTCTTTTTCGCCTTTGATTATGTTTTCTGGGTTTATTGTTGTTCATCAATCATGAGTCGTGAGTAGATTCGCTAGGGCTTGGTGAGGAGATGAAGTAGATCTCAGCAGATTTCTGGGTTTGTGACATTTATGCTTAATTATGTTCAGAGGTGGTGCTAGACTGAATGTCCTTAATGCTTGATTCGATTTGATCACTCAGATCTTTATGTGTAGGCTATTTCTAACCGAGAGGTGTTCGATAATATGCTTGGCTTAGGTTCAGTCTAGGATTGGCCCAAGAGATTGGATGTTCAGAGAGTCAGTTGGTCGAGTGGATAGGCTTGTTAATGCCAGTTTGAGCGTCTGATCACCAAAGAGATTTAGGTTGGGTAGCGCTTGAACTGAGATTTCATGACCACGAGAGTGGCTTGTTTACCTTAGTATCCTGATTCACTGCTTACTTTCTTAGGTTGTTAGACAAAATCATTACCCAGATTTCTGCTTAGTTCATTAACTTCACTCTCCTCACAAGCCCATCTTCATCTTATTGTTGCACTCGCCGTACCCTTTAGCTGTTCACTCTGTTTCTGTATTCTCACTTAGTTTCTGCTTGTTTAAGTTGCATCTGTTTTCAGCTCTGTTTCATTTTACTTAGTCATTTTTCTACATGTTTTCTCTTGTTGCTTTCATTTGCTCTAAACCTCTGTTTTCATTGATTTTGGCTTGAACTAGCACCCAAAGTGTTAACATCACGTTTTGGTTCGACAACCTTATATACTATAAGGATTTGATAAACCGGACTAAATATCTTGTTATCAAATTGGAGCCGTTGCCAAATAAGCGTTTGGTTGTTACACTTAGGGTCAAAAACTTTCTAGGATCAAGCTTTTATTGTTTTTGTGCCTTAACTAGTGTCTAGACGTGCTTCTTCTCTTTTTGGTGTGTTTCAGGTCACTCAGCTCGTCTAGCCAACTCACCGGGTATCTCTGCATTTTGGGTCTTTGTTGTAACAAACACCTTGCGAATTGACAGAATGAAGCAATATGGAAGGCACCATACAAGAGGAATCACAAGACACACCACTTACCCCACCCACCTCGCCTGTTCATATCCCACAGATTATAGGAGAAAGAGATATGCCTAAGCCGCACACTCAACGTTATGGCATAACTCCACCTGAAGATTCCGCTGCTACATTTGGAATAAAAAGTGCAGTACTCTCAATGATTCAAACTCACCAATTTGGAGGTTTCAACGATGAGGACCCCTTGGACCATCTAGAAGAGTTTGAACGGCTTTGTAGCCTATCTAGTCCGCAAGGCATGAGTGAAGATGCTTTCAAGCTGTGGTTGTTCCCATTCTCTCTTATAGACAAAGCTAAAAAATGGGAGAAGAACCTACCACACGGCACTATCACCACTTGGGATGGGTGTAAAGCAGCGTTCTGGGAAAATTTTTCACTCACTCATGTACTGCCAAGATCAGGAATGATATCTCTAGTTTCGTTCAACAACCCTCTGAATCAATTTCTGATGCTTTGACGCGTTTCAAACAGTACCAACTACAATGCCCACATTATGGTTATACCGAACAAGCTCTGCTTGGTAGATTCCACTTTGGCCTTCTACCTAAGTTCAGGATACTCTTAGACATAGCGAGCCATGATGATTTCCTACACCTAGATGTGATTGCTGGGAGTGCTCTCATTGAAAATCTCGCTCAAGCAGCTGAATGGTATAGTGACGATTTCGATAGTCCTCCTATGAAAGAAAAAGAGTCCAAGTTCAAATGCAAGGTGTTGGAGAAAATGAATGATAAATTGGACAAGCTACTAACTCGCTAAGTCAAAGAGGTTCATTCAGTTCTAGCTGCCACAAAGTTCAACAATTCAGTAGCTGCTCAAGTTGAGGAGGTGTCCTACATCCACTAACAGGGTCCAGAAAAGACTCTCACAGACAACCTTCAAACTTGTCTAACTAAGGATGTTCATCAACTACTTCAGCAGATACTACATGCACAGTAAACCTCAGTTGCAGGGCTTAATCACAAATTAGTAGAGATCAGCACACGCATAGAAGAGTCAAACAGCCACCTCCTAGGGAAGTTCAATGCATTGGAAGCTAGACTTAACATGGTTGAACAAAAACAAGCGGCGAATGAAGCTGCATTCAAAATCCAACTCGCCACTTCACTTCCTCAGTAAACCACCGCTAACACCATTACGCTAAAGGGTGGCTCTAGCCTAATTGTTAAAACTGGAGATGATTCTGATACTAGGGACAGTATTATTCAGGAAGGGGGGATAGCCTAAGCAAAGAAAATAATGAGAATTCAATTCCTACACCCAAGCTTGCTAGCCAAACTCGCCAAGCACAGCAACGAGTTCAACCACATACTGTGCAAATCCCACCTGAGCAACAGACAACTTTTGAGTCTGAGATCCCAACTCGCCAGTTACCTCAGTCAACTGACCCATCCAATTCTTAAAACCTTTCTGTTTTAACCTAGAAACCCAAGCCTTTCACCCTGCCACCTCCAAAACCCACACTTCCGTTTCCTGAGCCACTAAAGAAAAATGTCACGGCAAAGTACAAAGCCCTACTCAACAAACCACACCAAGAGACTGAGGTTACAATGCCCATATTTGATGTTTTTATGATGATGCCTCCTTATCAAATTTTTTTGAAAGATGCAGTCAAAGAAAAGACAGCTGAAGTTGAGGGAACAATAATTTTAACTTATGAGGTTAGTGCCATCATCCAAAGCAAAGTGATACCAAAGAAGAAGAGTGATCCTGGTACATTCACTATCCCTTGCGCTCTTG
>OVAX01002260.1:4806-31665 GCA_900406405.1 Lepidium africanum
TATATATATATATATATATATAGCTTGCTTTGATTTTCATGTAAAGTGAATGCAAATTATTAATGAATCTATTCTCGACAGAACAATTATATCATGCTAAACATGATTTTAAACATTCATATCAGACGAAATACACAAAATTGTTAGTTACAAATAAAATTAAAAATTGATGAATCTATAATGTTCGTAAAAACAAATGAAAAGAAAAAAGTGATTGAATGGTGGAAATAATTAATATGGTTGTAAAGACGAATCAAAAGGACCAACTGGGTTATTATTGGCACTGTACTTGCTCTTCACGTTATTGTGTTTTGTAGATATTTTGGGTATATAGTCAAATCACCATTTATAAATTACAATGAATAGGCTTTGGATTAAATATCCCTACCAGCTGAAATTTTATTAGAAAATTAAATATTTGGCTAAAAGGGATACCAATATGGATAATAAATTTTGAGATATAACGAATATATGAATACGGATATTGATATTACGGATATCCGAATATCTATATAATTTCTTAAAGTTTCTAATACCAAAACACTATTTTTTATTATATTATATTATATATATTGTTTTTAGTATTTATATTTTCCAACAATAATTAGTATATAATTATTTGTAGGACTTTTGTTTCTTACGTTTTAAAGAAAAAAGTTCAAATTTATTTTCTTTCACCAAAAATTGAATATAGATACGGATATCCAATAGTTTTGTGTATATTTTAATTTTGGATATTTGTAATTCTTAAATACGAAGATGGATAATATTTTAGTAGATATCACGAATAAGGATATTGATATCCTTCAAATACTCGGATATCCACTTTGTTACAGGACTAACAATGACTTAATATTTTATTTGATATTTCGATAATTATTATTATATCAAAGAAGATGAAACTATCGAAAGAGCATATTGTATTCCATTACCTATTATCTATGATAGTAGTGTCAATGTAAAAAATGCATTTATCGGACTTTGATTTTTGAAATCCTGAAATTATTTAGAATTGAAAGGATTTGGATAATAGACTAGAGTTATCTTATATTGTACCATCCTTTTATTTACGGTTTAACATCCAACCGACATACTCAATATTCCACTAATATTATAACGACAAAACAATTGATTGATCATAATAATTTCTTCTCTGCATTTAGTTAGAGCTTTGGAGTTTGATATGGACAATCCAATGTATATTCGATACAACACGTATTGTGCCATATACAATACGACTTTAATGTTTTATAGTAATATTAGATGATTACCCATGTGATCCACAAGATTAAATTTTCTGTAATATAATTATATAGTTTTTCAATGTTTAAATACATTTAATATTTATATGTTTTTGAATGCAAAACATCGAAATTTATAAAATGATCATTTCTTGGGGTTTTTAATGCGTATAGTATTTATTTTAATATATTATACTTTTGTTGTATATGATTTTGTTAACTGATTATTGTCTTTAGTTTTTTAATTACTATTGTTTTACATAGCATTTTTATTTGTTAGATTTATGATATGGTATTGTATATATATATTTGTTAATTTTCCTGATGGTGTTACAATTTTTTTTATATTTTATTTTAATTCATGTATGATTAATGAGATATAACTATTTGTATAGATAAACTAATCTTTACCAAATTTATTTATTATAAAAATAGAAATTTTAAGAAATGCGTTTTTTTAATATGTCTCTTTTCAAAAAGTGCCCTTTCATGCCTATTTTACTCTCTCAATTTCTAAAGAAAATGGTAGATATTGAAAATGGGCATGTCAAAAAGGACATTTTTGAAATTCCTTCACAAAAAAATTTTAAGAAATTATATATATGACTGAAGTAATTAATATCGGGCCATTAGAAGATTTTTAGACTAATAAAAATAAATCAATTCATATAATAATTTAAATAGAACCAAATAACATAAAAGTAAAATAAGGAAAAATTAAAAATGAAACAAATAAACGATTAACATAATTAAGTACTAAAGTGCAAAATAATTTATAGTTTCTATCCATGAGACGCCAAAATTCATAATCCTATATGCAAACTTTACACACCATAGATGTTTTGGTTTCTTCAATTTTTGCAGGTGTATCAAAACATGAACATTTGTCTTTAACATATGTATACATCAAATTCCAATAAACCACTGAAGCGAGCGGATTAAGATAAGGTCTAACTCTATTATGAACTCTATCAAAAATTTCATTAGTTTCTTTTAATATAGGCATGATAAAAGAAGAGAGTAATTCATCACTTTTTATTTTTCATGTTCCTCCAAGCCATAGTAGAGTGATAGCATAACAATAATTGGCATCAATAATACATTTTTCAGAAACTTCATGTAATAATTGTAGTCCTTCTTCCCTTCTTTCGCAATGGAAAAAATAAATTATGCCTAAGAAATTAATCTTGTTCATTTAAGTTTTTTAACTCATGTTTATTTAGGTTGTTAGACCCGTATTTATTTAGCTTTTCAATTTAAGATTTGTTCATTTGACATAAATTTATAATTTTCAGTAAACTTGAAACATTAAAATCTCAAATACTCAAAATTTAAAAGGAAATGAGTGATATATATATATGTATATATATTACAAAAATTTATAATTTTCAGTATACTTGAAATAGTAAAATCTAAAATACTCGAAATTTAAAAGGAAATGAGTGATATATATATATATATATAGTTATATTTTGAGATGAATATGACAGGAATTCAAACAATATTGTTATTTAGTTTTTTTTACTCACATTCATTTAAGTTTTTAGATTTGTGTTCATTTTTGTATCCATGTTCATTTAAGTTTTTAGACTCATGTTCATTTAGAATCCACGTTCACTTAGGTTTATAGACTCATGTTCATTTAAGTTTTTAGATCCGTGTTCATTTATATTTTTATACTCGTGTTTATTTAGATTGTTAGACTCTGTGTTTTTAACAATCGATTTATATATTTTTGATTAACACTATGTATTTAAGAAATGCAATTAAAATATGAATATTGATTATTAAGGATTGTTCTATTTCAAAAATTTCTATTCTTTTATTAATGGAGAGAAATATTAAGAAAATATTTGAAATGAATTTGGTATAAATTCAAGCAATATTGGTTGATACAATTTTTGGTTGTTAGTTACAATATCATATCTCAAACAATATTTATGAAAATAAATTTATCTAAAGAAAAATTTCAAATATAATTAGTGAAGTTTATTTTAGTAACTGTATCAAAAATATGTTAGTTTATGTCTAGGAATGAACATATAATCAATATATTCTATAAACCATAAACAACAAAGAAAAAAATTATAAACCATAAACACTAATACATAAACGTAAAACTTATATATAATAATAGCTTAAAATAAACTTCCTTTTAAACACGTATATACAACACGTATTGTGCCATATACAATACGACTTTAACGAATTTGGTTAGCATTTATAGAGGATAATGTTTTATAGTAATATTCTAATTTCTACTAGTAGACTTCTTTCCTCGAACGAGAAATTTAATAATCTTTCTTTTTGTAAGCACTTATGTGTCTCAGTCTCACTTATATACTATTGCAACTGATTTGGTCGACATTTTATTAAAACAAGTGGGTATGTGTAATAATAATATTAACAATAAGATGGAAAAAATTTGGTTAAATGATTAGATGTTTATCAATTGCTTTTTCTATCAAAGCTCGACTCTAAAATAATTCTCTTTGTCCCATATTATTTTGTTAAGAGTTTAAAAGGTCAATAGTAATTAAAATTTTTATGATCAAATGATTAAATATCTATATTTGTGTATTTTTCTACCAAAATTAATACTTTGGAGTTTGAGATTCTAAGATATAGATGAACTAGATCTAATTGTTGACAAAGATAATAATAATAATATTAGTAGAGTTTAGTTAAATTTAGTAATTATTATAGTTTGAGCAGAATTAAGAGAAAACTTGTAAATCTCCATTGAAACCAAAAGTTTGTTACAGAGAGAAGAAGAGATTGAATATACTCTCGTGAGAATGAAAGTGATACAATGTTTCTGTTTTATTAACGGAGAAAACAATAAAAAACCAGTTTAGAAATAACCGGAGGAATACCGAGTAAACTAATTTAACTAAACCGATTAGAACTTTAGCATTAATATTTTAATAAATAACTTTTGAAGTAAATACTTTTTTCTGTCAAAAATTTAAGTAAATATTCTTAAATGTTAGGCTATTGATTATTCTAAATACTTTTGAATATATATTTTGTCAACAGTTTTCAATATTTATTAGTACTTTAATAAAGAATCAACCTAAAAAAACATGATGGTTGATTAATCTAAATAGTTTCGAATATTTATTAATATTTTAATAAAGAATCAATTCAACCTAAGAAAGTAACACATACAAGTAGTAATAAACATTTGCATAATTTCTGCATAAATATAAATTTTATAATACCATGATAAATAAGAATTGCTCGGAAATCGAAATACGACCCTACTACACTATATATAGTGAAAAATAAATAAATAAATAATATATATCAAAGACTAATAAATTGTCATTTTCCGAATATTAACTTCGGTGAAGCTACCGTCTGATTACCTGTGGGTTCCTCATTTTTTCTATCACAATCTTTTACTAAAAAACTAATATATTTTATTAAAATTCCACACACACCATCTTTGAATCTTCACTAAAAGCTTTTGTCATTTATACAAACGAAGACTTTCTAAAAGTATTTATCTATTCATTCACTCGTCAACTACCATACACTATTACATATGCAGCTGTGTCTCTGTATATATATATATTTATTAATTGTTCATTCTCTTCAACTTGCAGAAGAACAAAGAGAGAGTAAAAGGAATTGACCTTTTTTTTAGTCTTTGATTAACGACTGTGTTTATTCCTCTGCAATTCTTAAGGTATGTCTCTGATTCTCACATGGTTAAGATCTTCAAGTTTATGGCCCTTGAGATGGGGATATTCTGAAATATTTTCAGATGTGTTTGTTGAAATGTCTGATTGGTTTTATCCATTTTTTTACCAATAATTGGGTTGGTGATGAGAGCAATGACTTCAAAAAATGAATATAAATTTAATGACAGTTGTTAGAGAGAAAGATTCGTTTTTCAACGATTGATTTTGATCTGTGTTGATGCCTGTACGTGCAGGGACATTGTAATTTGGGATTTTGGAAGCAAACAACTTGAAGATTATATTGGTTTTATAAGCAGATGGGTCTTTCTCTCTCATTGCTCTTGTCTGCTTGGAAAGAAGTCGTGACGACTCAGTTCTTCAGTTTCAAGGACCCTGTCGAGAGTTTTCTCGAAATCAGATCTTTTAGCTTCAAGCGTAAAGAAGGAGGCTTGACATCGAGAACCAACAGTTTCAAGTCGGTGGAGAACTCTACTAAGACTGGTATGGAGAGGTCTTTGAGTTTCAATAAGTGGGAAGTTGTAGAAGAAACCAAGGCTGAACCAATAAACAAGGATGATGAAGAGATTCTGGAGACGAAGAAGCCTGCTCGTAACAGTTTGAGTGGGAGAAACTGCGAGAGAATTCAAATAACAAAGCCCACGATTACTCCTCCTACGCCATTTGTGTTTTTCTCCCCAAGACCAGTCACTGAGCTTAACGCAGCTGCAACTACACTACAGAAGGTGTACAAGAGTTACAGGACAAGAAGGAACCTTGCGGATTGTGCAGTTGTTGTGGAGGAGCTCTGGTGAGTCATTTGATTAGCCTCCATCTTTCTCTCAGTTTTGGTTGTAATGTGGTTGAAGTTGTTGACACTAATCCCTCTTATTTCTTCAAATGTTATGTAGGTGGAAGACTCTGGATGGTGTAGGTCTGGACTTGAGCTCAGTTTCCTTCTTTGGAGAAGAGAAACATGAAACTGCTGTTTCGAAGTGGGCACGAGCTAGAACACGAGCTGCTAAGGTTTGACATCATTCCACAAGTTATTTTCTCTGTAGAGTTGTTAATCTTCTGTTAGGACATCATATCTCTATTGGCTATGGAACTGATGTGAATCTTACTTTTGTTTGTCATTTAGGTTGGAAAAGGCTTGTCAAAAGATGAAAAAGCTCAGAAGTTAGCTCTTCAGCATTGGCTTGAAGCTGTAAGTGCCCATTCTTGTTCTAGACATGAAACGATTCTATCTATTTTGTGGATTCAGTCTAAGTCTTCTTTTTTCTGCGTTTATAGATTGACCCACGCCACCGATATGGCCACAACTTGCACTTCTATTACGAGGTCTGGTCAGCAAGCAAGAGCGCACAACCATTCTTCTACTGGTAAAACTCATATCCATCTTTATTTGTTTCTGTTGTATGAATCTGTTCTGAACTTTTTTCCCACCTCTTGAAACTGAAGGTTAGACATTGGGGATGGAAAAGACGTAAACCTTGAACACCATCCAAGAAGTGTTCTGCAAAAACAGTGCATAAAATATCTTGGACCTGTGAGTCATTTTTTGGTTTCACTGGCAACAAAACCTTATTCACCATATTCACAACTGACAAACATTTGTCTTCTGCAACCTGCAGCTGGAGAGAGAAGCATACGAAGTAATAGTTGAAGATGGGAGACTAATGAATAAACAGACTATGACTCCGATCAATTCAACAGAGGAATTCAAGTCGATTTTTGTACTTAGCACCACTAGAACCTTATATGTTGGGCAGAAGAAGAAAGGTGTTTTCCAACACTCAAGTTTCTTGTCTGGTGGTGCCACAACTGCTGCAGGAAGATTGGTAGCCCACGATGGGATACTCGAGGTGTGTTTCGATTTAGTTTTTTGTCCCAGTATGAATCTCTCAACCTTTATGTTGAGGAGCTAACAAAGATCTTACACAATTTTTCTCAGGCTATATGGCCATACAGTGGACACTACCTCCCTACTGAAGACAACTTCAAGGAATTCATCAGTTTCCTGGAAGAGAACAATGTTGATCTCACCAATGTTAAGGTAAGGAAACCAAATTGTACATTCTTAGCCACGAATTCTAAAAAAAGAAGTGTGTATTCACTAGTCTAATCTGAATGCAGAGATGCTCTGTGAACGAGGAATATTCATCATTCAAATCCACTGGCTACGAAGAAGAAGAATCAAAAGAAGAGAAAGCAGAGAACAAACCTGCAGAAATCATCATTACAGAGTGCAAAGAAGAAGAAGAGAAAGAGACAGAAAGACCAGTGTTCGAGCTTGCAAAGAGACTGTCTTGCAAATGGACAAGTGGGGTTGGTCCAAGAATTGGATGTGTTAGAGATTATCCAATGGAGCTACAGTCACAAGCATTCGAACAAGTCAGTTTATCGCCACGAATCACACCTGGTTCTGCTCGTTTTCCATCACCATATGGTCCAATTCCATCTCCAAGGCCAAGTCCTAGAATAAGAGTCTCACCACGCTTAGCATACATGGGACTCCCAAGTCCTAGAGTTCAAGTAAATTGTTAAGCGGCTTAAGCTTTTTGCTCTTAACTTAAATTCACTAAGAAGTTAATGTCGTAACCCTTAAGCTAGTGAAATATGAGAAATAGCTTTCATAGATCTCCAATCGTTTGTTCTTTGTAACTTGCTATTAATCTTTCTTTTTTTTTTCCTGCCAATTTCTTTTTGGTATTTTAATTCACCGGTGTAAAAATTCCATTAAGTGAATTAATAATAAATAACCTTTTACATTAGTATGGGATTTAGAACCTTGAACAATTATTATTATTTTGTATATAAATATTGAATACTATTTCTCTCCAAAATTTGATCATTTATCACAAAATTTCAACCAAACAAAAACAATATGCATGAGTTCCAATAGAAAAATATTTATAGCTTTTTTAACAATGATATGGATATGACAAAAAAAAGTAATACTAATAAAGCTTATGATAGGCGATTCTAGGGTTTCGAAGGGCGATGAACGTGATGCTAATATGGTGGATTCGGCGGTGAGGGTTTTGTCGCCGGAAGATCCCCCCGGGTCACAGGTATCGAAGTCGAACCATGAAAGTATTGTGGGCTTGCGTGCGGGTGAAGACTTGGGAGATTCGATTGTAATGGCTTTAGAGGAAGGTTCTGTTGAAATATCGATGGTTGAGACGGTAGGGTCGGGTAGTAAGGTTGCTGCGCCAAAGTCGTGGGCTAAAACCGTGGCGAATTCTTGCGCTGGAGGTGGTTCAAACCCTATTTCTAGTATTTCCAAGGAGTTTGTTGATGCTAGGGTTAGGGTTGATTTTCCTTACGAAAAAAAAGGTGAAGCGAATGTTTCGATTGGAAAGGATGTGATCAAAGCCATGTATTCCCTATGGGATAATTGTCTTCATGTGAAGGTTCTAGGGAGGAATGTAAACATAGCTGCCATGACTAAGAAGCTCCATGAAATTTGGAATCCTTCGGGTGCAATGCATGTTGTGGACTTACCGAGAAACTTCTTTCTTGTGCGATTTGGGTCGGAAAATGAATATTTACACGCACTGATAGGAGGTCTGTGGAGGATGTTCGGAGCTATGTCCTTCTTCAAGCTTGGTCTCCAAGCTTTGACCCGTGCCACAGTGACATTCGCACTACTCTTGTCTGGGTTCGTGTTGAGAAGTTACCGATGTACTTGTATCACGACTCTATCCTTTTGGGGATAGCTAGTGGATTTGGAACCCCGATCCAAGTAGATGCTTCGACTCTAAATTTTGCTCGTGGACGATTTGCAAGGCTTTGTGTGGAAGTGGATCTTTCAGAACCTTTGAAAGGATCAATCACGGTGAATGGACAGCGATACTTTGCCTCTTATGAAGGTCTATCTAATATATGCCCTCATTGTGGGATTTTCGGGCATGTGATCCAGTCTTGCTCTCAAGCCCCGAGCCAAAGTGAGGGAGCAGCTCCATTTGAATTTGGTGCTTCAAAGAATCATGTGCCTAAAGAGACTCCAACGATAATACCAGCAGGTAATAGTTCCTCAAGTGGAAATGGTTTACAGCAAGTTCAACGTAGAGGTCGAGGGAAACAAAGTTTGAACGCTTCTAATGCGCCTTATACTATTATTATGGGGACGAATGCTCTACGTGTATTGTTCTTGCCAATAAGTTTCGTGACTTGAGTGTTATGCAAGATTCTGTGGAGAGAGGAGGTATTAATGAGGGTATTTCTGATAACAAAGAAAATGAAGCTCCATGTGCTTCGCAGTTGGATATGGAGAGGTCGCGCCCACCGAACTCTAATTCTAATGTACTTCGTCGTACCTCAAGTTCTGTTCACCAAGACTTGAAGGATAATTCGACAAGTAGGAGATTGGGAGGTAAGCCACAGACGCAAGCTTTTAAAGCAAAAACCAAGAAAAGTTTCCGTACTCTTGCACGTGGACTTGTTTTTGGAGAAAGTTCTGATTCACTTGAGTCTATGTCGTTGGGTAAAAGACTACGGAGTGGAGGGGGTCGAAAAAGGGGATTGAAATTGATGCTAATTTGAATAGTACAGATCGACCCATACCTTTGGTAAGTATATAGAAAAACTCGTCTTCGGGTATGGACTTTGTGAAGTCAGATGTGAATGGAGTGGAGTTTTCTGAGTCGGGTATTGTTGATAAGAATCACTTACTTCCTACTTCTGCACAACAAAATTTGTTATCACCTTTGATGCAAGATGGTAATAGTACCATTGGGAATTTAAGTGAGATTGATATGGTGGATCAACCCCGCGAGGTGGAGACTGATAATCACCAAACATAACGGGTCTCCCCAGCAATTTTTTGGCTTCTCTACATTTCTTTTATGATGAATTTTCTTTTATGGAATTGCTGGGGGGCGAATAAATTCAACTTTAGACGATCAATTCGTTATATGTTGAAGAAACATACAATTGATATTCTTGCTTTATTCGAGACTCATGCTGGAGGAGATCGAGCTTGAGTTATTTGCCAAGGTTTGGGATTTACGAACTCTTTTCGAGTTGACATTATAGGCCAAACTGGTGGTTTATGGTTATTATGGCGACAGGAAGTGGGTGTTGTTGATATTCTGAATTCTTCAAACCAATTTATTCATGCCAAGATAACCTCATGACATGACATAATGCATTTATTTGCCGTTTATGCTGCCCCCATGGTAACAAGGCGAAGTGGTCTTTGGGATCAATTAAGGGATTTGATTCAACTGCTTGATGAACAAATTATGATTGGAGGAGATTTTAATACAATTGTTAGACTTGATGAACGTATGGGGGGTAATGGGAGCTTGTCGTTGGACTTGCTGGATTTTGGACGATGGATTAATAATCTCTCTTTAGTGGATATGGGATTTCGTGGTAATTGCTACACTTGGAAAACGGGACGTGAAGAGAGTAATTTTATTGCAAAAAGACTGGATAGGGTTCTTTGTTGTGCTCATCTAAGATTATGCTGGCCTGAAGCGACTGTCACACATCTACCTTTCTTATCTTCGGACCATTCTCCCTTGTTGATTGAGTTAAATCCAAAGAACACAAGTAACCTAAGTAGAAGACCTTTTCGATTTGAAGCTACATGGCTTACTCATCCGGGTTTTAAAGAGTTGCTTAATGCCTCATGGGATACTACCTTATCTACTCCATTAGCCTTAAAGAGACTTGGGAGTACTTTAAAGAAGTGGAATAGAGAAGTTTTTGGGATATTCATAGGCGTAAAGATAAAGTCATGGAGAAGATTGTGGAGGTTGAAAGCTTAATCGATTCTAATCCCACTTCATCTCTATTAGACCAAGAGAAAGATCTATTGAATGAGCTTGAAGTCATTTTAGAACAAGAAGAATTATTATGGTTTCAAAAGTCAAGGGAAAAATGGGTTGCTTTCGGGGATCGCAACACTAAATTTTTTCACGCTTTTAGAGTTATTCAAAGGAGAAGGAATAAGATTGAACTCTTGAAGAATGATGAAGGTATTTGGATTTCGGAGGCTGCATATTTAGAGAGAATGGCCCTCGATTATTACAAATCTTTATACTCGCTGGAACCATTGACAATGGGTTCTTCTCAACTTTCTCATGTTGGCTTTCCTGAGCTTTTGGAGGGAGATCTTCACTTATTACAGAAGCCTTTTACGGGATTAGAAATTGAAAAGTCCGTCCGAAGTATGAATGGGTTTAAAGCTCCAGGGCTAGACAGTTTTCAACCCATATTTTATCATTCTAATTGGAACGGTGTTGGTGAATCAGTAATTCGTTTTGCTTTGGACTTTTTCCGAACTGGGATTTTGCTTGCGGGTACTAATGATGCCATTTTGGTCCTGATTGGCAAGGTGTTAAAATCGGAGCATATCAAACAATTTTGACCAATAAGCTTATGCAATGTGCTTTTTAAAATCATAATGAAGGCGATGGTTCTGCGTTTAAAACCGATTATGATGAAGATCATTGGACCAGCTCAGTCTAGTTTTCTACCGGGTCGTATGAGTATTGATAACATTGTTGTTCAAGAAGCAGTACATTGTATGCGCCGAAAGAAAGGAAGAAGGGGCTCTATGTTGTTGAAACTCTATTTGGAAAAAGCATATGATCGAATCAATTGGGACTTTCTCCGAGATACGCTCAAGGCAGCTCACTTTCCTTCCGCATGGGTTGAATGGATTCTAAGTTGTGTTTCAGGACCTGAAATGAGAATTTTATGGAATGGAGAACAAATAGAATCGTTTCGCTCTTCTCGTGGTCTTCGTCAAGGTGATCCTCTTTCTCCTTACCTTTTTGTTCTTCGCGTGGAGAGACTTTGCCACCTCATTGATCTTGCGGTGGTGTCGAAAACATGGAAACCGATTCAATTATCGAGAGGAGGACCTAAATTATCCCATGTTTGTTTTGCGGACGATTTAATAATTTTTGCTGAAGCTTCAGTGCAACAGATTCATGTTATCAAGGATGTGCTAGACCAGTTTTGTACGACGTCAGGGCAAAGAGTTAGTCTTGATAAATTGAAGATTTTCTTCTCGGACAATGTGAGCAGGGATTTAGGCAATCAGATTAGCATGGTAAGTGGCATCAAGTCCACGAAAAAGCTGGGTAAATATTTAGGTATGCCTATTCTTTATAAGCGAGTGAATAGGATACCTTTGGTGATATAATAGAGAGAATGTCGTCTCGACTTGCGGGTTGGAAAGGTCAATTCTTAAACATGGCAGGTCAAATAACTTTAACGAGATCGGTGTTGAGTTCGATGCCAATTCATTATATGAGTGTGATTATGCTACCAGCTGCTACGCTCAAGCACCTTGACAAGATATTTAGACAATTCATATGGGGTAATATGGTTGAACAACGCAAATGGCACATGATTAATTGGAATACTATTTGTAAACCAAAAGCAGATGGAGGTCTCGAGATCCGTAAGGCCGAGAATATGAACATGGCAATGATTGCTAAAGTGGGCTGACGTCTTCTACATGATAATAAGAGCTTGAGGTCTTGTATCCTTCGCTCGAAGTATCGTGTAAGTGCCGATTTGGAGTTCTTTTGGCTTCATTGTTCCGGTAACGGTTCTATCATTTGGAAGAGTTTAGTGTTGGGACTCAAGGAAGTGGTGTTACAAGGTTTACGTTGGATTGTAGGTACGGGTTCGAACATCCTCTTTTGGAAGGATAATTGGCTTCTTAATACTCCTCTATCGATGAAATCCATAGGGTCTCTACCGAATAATGTTCTTAATGTGTCAGTTAAAGATATGTGGCTCAGCTCCTCGGGTTGGCGCTTTGATTTGTTGGATCAGTACATACCCAAAGATATCATCTTACGGCTTCGTGCTCTGGTTGTTGATGAAGTTACAGGGGCGGTAGATAGAATCTCGTGGAAAGAAACTCAGAATAGAGCTTTCTCTGTTTCATCGGCATATCATATGCTCATAAGAGACATTACACCGCGACATGATATGTCTAGTCTTTACTCACGCATATGGCAGGTTAAGGTTCCGGAAAAGATACGAGTATTTTTATGGTTGGTTAGTCATCAAGTTCTTATGACCAATCTTGAACGATATCGAAGACACTTAACGGATACAAGTAGTTGTCCGAATTGTAGAGTTGCTGAGGAATCAATTCTTCATCTACTCCGTGATTGTCCAACAATGCAAGGCATATGGCTTCGTCTCGTTCCACTTAGGGAACAAGCTGATTTTTTTCGCTGCACCTCTTCTATCTTGGTTATTCACTAATCTTGGTTCGTGTTTGATACGCGATGCTAGTCCTTGGGCCACGACATTCGCAACATCTACTTGGTGGGCTTGGCGTTGGCGATGCTGCAATGTCTTTAACTCACAATGGAGATGTCGTGACCGTACTCAGTTTATTAAGGATAAAAGTGCTGAAGCTTGGTCTTCGCACCAAAAGACTTGCATAGCTTCTCCGAAGCCAATACAGAATATATTTCATGGAAACCTTCGGATATAGGTTATGTTAAGCTTAATACAGATGGTGCTTCTAGAGGTAACCCAGGGAATGCAACAGCGGGAGGAGTACTTCGTAGTGCATCGGGAGATTGGATTTGTGGATTTGCGTTGAATATTGGTTTATGCTCGGCACCTCTTGCTGAACTTTGGGGCTTATACTATGGACTTTTTATTGCCTGGGAGAGGTGAATGACACGAGTTGTGGTTGAAGTTGACTAACAGGTGGTGGTGAGTTTCTTTGAGACAGGGATAAATGATTCTCACCCCTTGTCCTTCCTAGTACATTTGTGCTATGGCTTTCGTCAAAAGGACTGGTTAGTCCAAATTACACACGTGCATAGAGAGGCGAACCGTCTTGCGGAGGGGCTAGCTAATTATGCGTTCGATAGGCCTTTAGGTTATCATTTTTTGAGTTCGATTCCTTTAGATTTAATTCCTTTGCTTGATTTTGACAAGAGTAGTGAGACAGTTTCGAGAATGGTTTGTAATTCTTGATTTTAGTTTAATATAATAAACTTTGGAAGGGCCTTCTCCCCTTTTGCCGACCAAAAAAAAACAATGATATGGATATAATCCAATATTTAACAACATACGATAATGCATTTATTTAAATCTAATTCCTATAAAAATTTGAGGACGGGCCACTTGACTAATAAAAGAAATCTTTTGACAAATGAAAAACATAATTCTTTTCTACTCAATAATGCAATCCATTTTGCTTTTGGACTTGACTTAGACTTTTTATGTGCTCTTCTTGTTGCCGTCGTAATCGGACTTAAACTGTCTTCTTCTTTTGTCCGTACTACTCAAATGCCAATATTTGACCGGTTCTTCCCACACGATCTTATTTGTTTATTAATTTGTCTCACTTGCATATAATCTCATAGCTTTATTCTTTATTAATTCGTCTCATTTGCATATAGTTTCATATCATTATCTGTACTAATTCTTATTTATTGCTCTTAAATGAACTTTTTTTTTTGTCAAAGGAACATTATTTTATTAATTTTAAACATTACAAAACAGTAATTTCAATCTTTGTTATCAAAACTATAAGCCATGAAAGTAAAATATAGATTACCATAATCACTATGACTATGATTCTTATCAAACTTGATTAAATTCAAGTACGTCCCAAAAAAAACTGTTCATTAACCCAAAAGAATTGATATTACATCGAAACATGGATTCTTTTGTCAAAATCTTTTACAAAAAAGACATGGATTCTTTTATTTTTATTGCCATATTTGAAAAATCCTAGGTTAAGGTACTCTACTAATTTTGGACACAAGTTTCTTGAATTAAATTGTTTCCAATGCGCAGCTTCTTCATAAGCATTAGAAACCAATAATTGTGAGTTAGAGCATCTCCAAGTCATTCATATAGTTGCCTCTAAATATTATTTTAGAGTAAAATACTTTCCAACTCACCTATATTTTTATCTCTAAAATAGTGGAATGCTATTTTTTCTTCTATATTTAAGGGATTGCTATATCTTCCTCTATTTTATAGATGAGCTTTTTTATTTACAAAGCAATCCTTTAATTTTTTATAAATGATATAAATAATCATCAACTATTGTAAATGATCATTAAATCAAAATAATAATTAAAATTAAAATATTATAATTGATAATTAATAGCTGAATAATAATTGAAATTTTAATATTAATTATAAATAACATAAAAGATAATTAAACTTTTGAATAATAATTAAAATTTAAAAATATTATAAATTATAATGTTATAAACCAAGATACGAGAAACACTCAAAACTAATCTCCAAAAATATGATGACTAGACACATAATTCATTAATAACAATGAAAAAATCATAGAATAAACAACATAAAATACACAAACGGGCAAACCAAACTCCAAATATATATATAAATTTTAGAGAATAAAATAAATGAGGTTAAATTGTAATTTTTAGAAAGAAGTAGGTATTAATGATAAATTAATAATATAATGTACTTAAAATATTCTTTTATAGAGTAAAAATATAAAAATACATTGGAGCAAAACACACCTCTATTATAAAGTTCCTCTATTTTAGAGTAAAAAATAAAAGAATACATTGGAGATAGTCTTCTGTTGTTTTAATGATCGCAATGTGAGCGATCAACGACCTAATACAAGTAGTTTGATATCTAATTATACATACATTTTGATGATACAAAAATCAGTAATTTCGTTTTTTTGACATATTATTTTATCTTTTATAATTAAAAAATATCACCTTTTTTCTGCATTATAATAAATATTACTATTCAAATTAAATATTTAGTAATAAAAAAAAAGAGAAATTTCGAAAGAGTGAAGTGTAAGAAAACAGTGTAATAATTAGTCAGAACAGATTTTACCAATCACGCTTAATGTCGTGATGAAGATATTACGAATACCAATAATTAGATATAAAATTAATTGAAAGGTTAGTTTAAAGGTCAATTTTTTATTCCATTTTTTGGTAGCCAAAGAGTCTGGGAAACCGTAAAGTTTTGGGGGCAAATTTTGGCGGCAGGAGTCATTCATTCTTTCCCATCACGCTTTCTTTGGACTGTTCACAAAACTCTCTTCTCCTTCTTCTTCTACTTCGATTCGTTGTTTTCTCATTGAAACGGTTTCTACTTTCTCTCTCTGTAATTTCTATTAAAAGCTTCAATCGTTTTCTAGGTTTTCTTAGAGTTCTCTTTCTCTATACTGGGATTCTGTTTCAGATCTTTGTAATGGAGTGGATTGGGAAGAGAGTTAAGTACCGGAGCAAGGAGCGTCTTCATGAGGTTGAAAAGATGAAGAAGATGGAAGCAATGGCTACTGTGGAACCTCCTCCTCAGAAACGAAGAAGACAGAGAAGACCAAAAGACTATGATTGTGATATTGAAGAAGTCACAGAGGCTTACTTCAACATTCGTCCTTCTCAAGTAAGTGTAGGGAAATCTATTAGTTCACGAATCAAGTCTGAATCTGAAGAGAACGTATCTGTGAAAGAGAGTTTGTTTAGGGTTTTGAGGGATGAGAAATTAGGTCCGAGCTCCTCTAAGTTTAGGGATTTGTCTGACGAGAACACATGTGTGAAGGAGAGTTTTATCAATGTTAGAGATTTGACTACTGAGAAATCAATTCCGAGCTCTTCTGGATTAAGAACAGTCTCTGAACACAACAAGAGTTTTGTGAAGGTGAGAGATTTGGATGTGTCTGAACAAAAAACGGACAAGTTTTCACCAGAGATTAAAGGTTCAGATACTGGAAAATCAGTTCCTGATGAGATAATGATCCTTTCAGATTCTGAGTCAGATTTTGAAGCCAGAGGTTTAGTCAGGAAGAAACTTGTAGAAGAGACTAGAAGAATCTTAGAATCTATGAGTGATGGTGAAGATGGCACAAGTGAATCTGAGGAAGATAGTAACGCCAAAGATGATACAGAGGTGGAATCTTTGTCGTCTGAGGATCCATCTCCATATTCATCCTCTGGTGATGAGGAATTTAACTTGAATGAGGTAGATGGAGATACAGATGATGATGATGATGATGATGATGATGATGATGTTGATGATGAGGAAATGGCCAGTTCACCAATCAGGAATGTTTTTATACCGGAAAGGAAGCCTTTGGGAAGGTATAAGAGGTCTGTTTCCTGCTTAACCAAGCTTAGAAAAGACGACAAGAAGATTCGAAAAGTAAACTGTGGAGAAGAAGCTGAAAGAGTAACAAAGCAGACTGGTACTCCGATGTTTACTTGTGCTCACTGTGGCAAAGAAAACACAGAAACTCCTGAATCTCGTAGCTCTGGTGGCATCAGACCACAAGCACTAGGAGATGAAATTGAGAAAGTGAACAACGTTCCTTCTACTAATGTATCAAATATTGAAGAATCTGTTCCCATCAACTCTGAGAGAGCACTTGAAAACTCATCCAGACCTGAAGTGGCTAATGCACCAATTGATGTTAGGTCTGATTCTTCTATCAGCTCTGCAGATGTATCTGCATACGAATCTGAGCCAGGATATGAATCTGAGCCTTCTCCAAAAGGCAAAGAGGTTGAAACTAATAGTAACGCAGAGTGGAGAATGATAAATGGAAACCATAAAAAAGTTGATATATTCAGGTTTCTTGTGAATTCTGTTTGGAAGAAAGATCAATTAGGTGAAGGAGAAGAAGAAGAAGAAGACATGCTAGTTTCTTCACCTAAGGACCCGTCTCAAGTACAAGGAAATGAAGATCAAAGAAAATATGATGATGATGGACTTCTAATCATTAGGCCAGCTCCATTGAATTTAAGGTTTGGTGTAGAGGAACCTCAACCACCACCTGAGAAGTCAGAGTCGGAGATAGAGGAAATGAGGCTGTGGGAAGAATTAGCATTTTACAGCAAACCAAACGACGACGTTAGCAATGAAGCTCCTTCAATAGTATTTTCTTGTTTCCTTCACTACAATATTTTCATCTCTTTTTCCTAGAAATATGGTTATATATAACTTGAAATATTTGCAGATAGAGAAAGAACCAGCAACATATGAGACTCCAGCAGCACAATGTAAAAGAGGAATTCATGAATTATGTCTTGATCTTGAGATTGGTTTGAAGTGTATACATTGCAGATTTGTGGAGACAGAGATCCGGCACATGGATGAAGCTGAGTGGGTAAGTGTTTTAGAATATCTATTAAATGATTGAAACTTTAGAATGCAACATTTGATGGTAACTGTAGTGTATATTTCTTCATGTAGGGAGAGAAGATCATAAGCGAAAGAAGACAATCTGCTAGATTTGAAGAAGAAAACAGCAGTTTCCTTGGAAAACTTGGGTTTGAAGTTCCTAACCAGAATAGCTTAAATGAGGGGTGTGTTTCTTCTGATAGATCAGTTTGGGATAAAATTCCAGGGGTTAAATCTCAAATGTATCCTCATCAGCAAGAGGGTTTTGAGTTTATCTGGAGGAACTTAGCAGGTACAATCAAGTTAGATGAGCTCAAGTACTTTAAAGACAGTGGTGAAACTGGAGGATGCATTATGTCACACGCTCCCGGGACAGGAAAAACTCGCTTGACCATCATTTTTCTGCAAGCCTACCTTGAATGTTTCCCAGATTGCAAACCTGTGATTATTGCTCCTGCAAGCTTGCTTCTCACATGGGCAGAGGAGTTTAAGAAATGGAACATATGCATTCCTTTTCATAATCTCGGCAGTCTGGAATTTACAGGAAAAGAGAACTCAAAGGCGCTGGGACTTGTGATGCAGACGAATCCGAGTGCGAGAAGCCAAAATGAAATAAGAATGGTGAAAATATACTCTTGGATAAAAGCAAAAAGCATACTTGGGATCAGCTACAGCCTCTATGAGAAGCTTACAGGGGACAAAAAGACAAGGAGTGTGAGAAAAGTGAAACCACAGAAAGAATTAGAGGATATCAAAGAGATGCTTATAAGACTGCCTGGACTTCTGGTTCTTGACGAGGCACACACGCCACGTAACCAGAAGAGTTCTATATGGAAAACACTATCAAAAGTGGAAACACAGAAACGTATCTTGCTTTCTGGAACTCCTTTTCAGAACAATTTTCAGGAGCTTTGCAATGTTTTGGGAGTCGCAAGGCCTAAGTATCTGGAGAAGCTCACATCCACACTTAAGAAGAGTGGGATGAGTGTAAAGAATAGTGGAATCGACAACTGTGTGATTGAAGAGCTTAAGAATGTTATGTTTCCATTTGTCCATGTTCATAAAGGAAGCATTCTTCAGAAGAGTCTCCCCGGTTTGAGAGAGTGTGTTGTGGTATTAAACCCACCTGAGCTTCAGAAGAAGGTCCTAGAATCCATTGAAGTCACTCACAACCACAAAAAGATAAACGTGTTTGACACAGAACACAAGCTGTCTCTGGTTTCAATCCATCCTTCTCTAGTCTCTAGCTGTAAACTCTCTGAGAAGGAATCTTTGTCTATCGATGAGGCTTTACTTGCACAGCTAAAGAAGGTAAGACTTGATCCAAACCAAAGTGTGAAAACAAAATTCCTCATGGAGTTCATCAGGTTATGTGAGGTGATAAAGGAGAAAGTGTTGGTCTTTAGCCAGTACATAGACCCTTTAGAACTGATAATGGAACATCTGATCTCTCGTTTTAAGTGGAATTCAGGGGAAGAAGTGTTATACATGCATGGTAAACTCGAACACAAACACAGGCAATCCTTGATCAACAAGTTTAATGATCCGAAATCCAAGGCTAAAGTGTTCTTAGCTTCAACAAGAGCATGCTCAGAAGGGATCAGTCTGGTAGGAGCATCAAGAGTGATTCTTTTGGATGTTGTATGGAATCCAGCAGTTGAAAGACAAGCTATAAGCCGTGCTTACAGAATCGGGCAGAAGCGAATTGTTTACACATATCACTTGGTTGCGAAGGGAACTCCTGAAGGACCAAAGTATTGTAAGCAAGCACAGAAGGATAGAATCTCAGAGCTTGTGTTTGCTTGTTCTTCAAGACATGACAAAGGAAAAGGAAAGATTGGGGAAGCTGTGACTGAAGATAGAGTGTTGGACAATATGGTACAGACGCTTGGAGATGTGGTTGATAATCTTATTGTTCAACCAAAGGAAGCAGATTTAGTTGAAGGTTTCAACGTACTTATGCCCTGAATCATCATCACTAAACTCATGTCATATGCTCGATTTTGAGAAATACAATTAATCTTTTAACTAAATAATTATATACTACATAAAATTACAATTAATCTCGATTTATATTAACAATTTTGAGAAGTACAATTAATCTTTTAACTAAATAATTATATTCTACATAAAATTACATTAAATAAATTATTAATAATGATATATGAAATATACTATTTAACTAATAGTTTGTACAAAATAAAATTTTAAATTAATTACAACTAACATTATTGACAAAAATAAATACAACTAATTTTTTTGTAACTAACATTAACATTTCATGTTAATACTGATTTTGAAATAACTATAATTAAAACTTGGTAATAATTATAATTAAATTTTAATATAGTTACAATTAAAATTTTATATTAATTACAACATTTGGTGTATATACTATTTAAATTATATTATTGAATGAAAAAATCAAATTTGGTGCCATTTAATAGATATATATATATATATATATATATAAATGAGAAAGAAATAAATATTAATATTTTAAGTTTTGGTGTAGTGAATAGTATTACACCAAATTTAGTGTGATACTGTAGCAAAAACACCAAATTTTTGGTGTAAATTTTAGTGTCCCATTGGAGAGAGTTTTACACCAAATTTGGGATTTTGGTGTTCCATTGGAGTTGCTCTAAGAAAAAATTATTTGTTTTATTATAGGGTATTTATTGGAAGGTTATTTATTGGAAGAAAATTCATCTAATAGTTCACATTAGCGGTGGGCATAATTCTGGAACCGAGCAAAAATTTACGGATCCAAACCAATATTTCTGAAATTGAATCCAAACCGATATATAAAATCATATGAATAGAATAAAATTTTTAGTACTGAATTAACCAAACCCAAAATAGAATTATGTAAAACCGAATATAACTAACAAAATAACTAAAATTTAAACTAACACTATAGAAATAAATGAAATAATATGAAAAAACACAATCTTAACTAAAATAAAATAATTATTTTTATTTTTATTTTTATTTAAATTTTATTGATTAAAACATAATAAATATCTAATTTGGTCATAATATAACTTATTATTTAAAAGCTTACAAAAACCAAAATCGAACTGAACCGCATATAAATTATGTACCATTTGGCTATTTTTTGAATTTTCAAATTTCTCTGAACTCAAAATTCCCAAATCCAAAATTTCCGAACCGAATCTGAACCTTTTAATCGAATGCCAGACTTAATCAAAATATTGTAAAATGGGTTACAGAAAGTCTTACAAAAAATAGTTTGAAAATGCAATAGAAAAAAGAAAAAAGAGTGTACTGGTCAACTATGTTTGTACTTTCATAAAATAGAATAATTTCTAGGAAACTGTAAAGAAAGTTCAAAGATGGAACGGGTCAAGGATAATTTGTTGATGGTCGACACAAATGAGTACAAAGATCGTTATATAAGAAGAAAGAACACGAAAAAGAGATGCAAGTCCTAAAATGAAACATGATATGTTCATAAGTTTCAGAAGGAGAGACACTCGTGACACCTTCGTAAGCCATCTCTGTGGTTGTCTACGTAGAAAACGAATCAAAACCTTCTTATATGATGAACTACCAACTGAAGTGAGGTATGAAGAGTCGTTGAAAGCAATCGAAGTATCTAAAATTTCAGTGATTGTGTTCTCGGAAAACTTTGGAGATTCCAAATGGTGTTTAGATGAAGTTGTAGCCATTTTGAAATGTGAAGAGAGGTCTGGTCAAATCGTGATACCTGTCCTTTACCATGTTGATCCTCTCGACATTGAAAATCAGACAGGAAGCTTTGGAGATGGTTTTGCTAAGCGACGAGATAAAGCCGAGCTGCTTCAAGAATGGAGAGATGGTTTTACACAAGCCATTAACCTCCCTGGTTTCAGTACTGCCACTTTGAGGTATTAACCATTCTTGCATTTGTTAGATTGATTATATAAACATGTATATTGATTATATGATCAGATCAAAGGCCCAAACAGCAGGGCTTTAAGTCCAAACGTAAACATTTATAAACATGTTTTGGTAAAGGAAAAAACAGAGAAGAGATAAGATAAGAAGAAGATGAAATAAAGAACAGATATATATATATATATATAGACAACGGATTGAATCTGATAGATAACGAACTTCTTCTTCTTCAAGACTTTTTCTTTACGTATTGATCATCAATATCTGGATATAAAAGGGAAGACAATCTCTGCTTCAATGGTTCAGTGAAGGTGGTGTAAAACTTCCTGAACAGAAACAGAGTAAAGGCTTCGAGCAACTCCTCTCTTGATCCACACCGGAGAGAAGAGGCTTACTTGCTTGAGTTCAGGCGATTCTCGCCAACTCTGTTTCATCTTCTTTGTTCTCTATCCTTTTGTAATTTTCGTCTTGATTCGTTTTCTTCTCTATCATCTCTATTTCTAACAATCTCAAGCAAGTAAAAGGACGATAACGAAGAATGGAATTGTTCCGGACTTGACGAAACTTCAACCACTCACCGGCTCTAATTACAGGAGATGGTCGGAAGAGTTACTCTTCTTCTTCCAAGAAACAGGACTTGATTACGTCCTCTCTGAAATTCGGGTTTCTGGAAAAGAAGATGATGATTATGGAAAAACAGAGTGTCAATCAAAGATAACCGATGATGATTCGAACAAAAAGGAAGCTCAAACGAAGAAAGATTCGAAGGAAGACTCAAGTGGAGTTAAAGAAATCCCTAAGACGTATAAGAGAGATGGATGCTTTGAAGATCATAATCGAACTTGTAGAGGTCACATCCTCAGACATCTTTCTGAGAAATTGTTCGACATATATGTGAGTTATGAATCAGCAAAAGAGATTTGGATGAATCTCAAGAAAAAATATGGAGGTGAAGATGAAGGGAAGAAGCAGTTCATTACCACACGATGGACTTGCTTCAAGATTCAAGACAACAAACCGATGTTGGAACAACTTCACGATTATGAAGCCATAATCTCTAGAATTTAATCTGAAGGGATGACTATTGATGAACAACTTGCTGCTTTGGTGTTAATTGAAAAATTGCCAGATTCATGGAGTCAATATCGCTCTAAACTAAAACATGAAAAGAGAAAAATGAGTCTTAATGATCTCATATCAGACATTCTGATCGAAGAAGCTAACAGAATGTACCAAGGTATGAACTCTGACTCCAATTCTTTCAAGTCTAATGCAAACCTTGTGGAAAGTACTCCAGGTCTCAGGAAAGGGAAAGGAAATTGGATAGAGAAGAAGAAATCCAAAGAAGATAAGCTGTCACTGAAAAGAAACAAAGAGTTCAAGAAGAAAGTAAAGTGCTGGAACTGTGGGAAACTAGGCCACAAGAAATTCGAATGCAGACTGCCTCAGAAGCCAAAGACTGAATCTCAAGCTCACTTGACAGAAGATATAGTAGTTGTAGTCATAAAAGTTCATGCTGCAACTGACAAAGTTGAATGGATTATTGACTCAGGATCTACAAGGCACATTTGCAATGAAAGGTCACTATTCAAGAAATTAGAGGAAAATGAAAACAATGCAGTGTACCTGGGAGATGCAAGAGCTCTGAAGGTCGAAGGGATTGGTGACGTTGAGCTCAGAATGTTTTCAGGAAGGTCTCTTACTCTGACTAAAACGCTCTTTGTGCCAGACATGCGTAGGAACTTAGTTTCTAGTGCCCTCCTGATGAATGCTGGTGTAAAACAAACCATAGAAAGTGGAATGATGGTGCTGTCTAAGAATGGGAACTACGTAGGAAAAGCATACTGTCGTGGTAATCTTTTTGTATTGGAAACTGGTGAAATGAATAAAGTGATGGATTCTGCTTACTTGGTTTCCAGTTTTGATTTGTGGCATAGTAGACTTGGTCACTTGAATGCTAAATCAGTTAAAAGACTGAAACAAGCTAATCTGATTCATGATTCATTGGATTTCAATTCATCAAAATGTGAAATCTGCGTAGAAGCCAAACATGCTAGATTACCATTCAAGAATGCCATCACTCGTTCCTCAAGCGTCTTAGAATTGATACATATAGACATATCAGACTTTAAAAACACACCTAGTAGAGGAGGAAAGAATTACTACATCACATTTGTGGACGACTGTTCAAGATATACTCGAGTTTATCTTCTGAAATCTAAGGATGAGGCCTTTGACATCTTTGTTCAATACAAAAACGAAGTGGAAAATCAAAGGAACAGAAAGATTAAGAGACTAAGATCAGATAGAGGTGGAGAATACATGTCAGAGAAATTCAGAAATCTGTGTATTGATAAAGGTATAATCCATGAGACTTCAGCTCCATATTCTCCTCAACAGAATGGTACAGCTGAGAGAAAGAATAGAACGTTAAAGGACATGATGAATGCAATGCTCTTGAGCTCAGGTCTATGTGATCAATTGTGGGGGGAAGCTGTTCTAACAGCATGTTACATTCTTAATCGAGTCCCACATAAAAGAATTCAAGGAACTCCTTATGAACAATGGAAAGGNCAAGATTCAAGGAACTCCTTATGAACAATGGAAAGGATACTCGCCAAACTTGAAATATCTGAAATCATGGGATTGCTTAGCTAAAGTTGGACTGCCAGACTTTAAACGAAGCAATATTGGACAGAAAACTCAAGACGCAATCTTCATAGGATACGCAAATAACAGTGCAGCCTACAGATGTATTCTCTTTGACAAAACATCAATGGTTCTGAGCCAAGTGGTAGAATCCAGAGATGTAGAGTTCTTTGAAGATGTCTATCCCTTCAAGAAGAATAAAGATCAGGGTACTTCGTCTTCCTCTTGCATCTCTCCAGTCACGAAACCAAATGATAATTTGTTAAAGAGAAACATTTCAACTATGTCTGGTGAAGTAGAAGTAAGAAGAAGTAAGAGAACTAAGTTTGCAAACAATTTTGGAGCAGACTTTATAACCAACTTCTTGGTACAAGAAGATAAACTAAGTGAAGACTTTGTATTCACCTTTCTAGTAGAAGAAGAACCGTTATCCTATGCAGAAGCAATAAAGTCAATTGATTCTCAATTCTGGAAGGAAGCTATAGAAAGTGAATACGAATCTATAATCACAAATCACACATGGGAAGTAGTTGATCTGCCTAATGGATGTAAGGCTCTGAAGTGTGAGTGGATATTGAAGAAGAAATTAAAAACTGATGGAACTATAGATAAATTTAAGGCAAGGTTAGTAGTTCAAGGTTATTCACAGAGATAAGGTGTAGACTTCTTTGATACATACGCTCCAGTCACTAAGATAGCTTCTATAAGGTTGCTCATTGCTTCAGCTTCAGCTCATGAATTGGTGATACACCAAATGGACGTTAAAACAGCGTTCTTAAATGGTGATTTGGACGAAGAAATCTATATGTTACTGGCAGAAGGATTTGTAATTGAAGGGCAAGAAGACAAAGTGTGTAGATTGAAGAAATCACTGTATGGATTGAAACAAGCACCCAGGAAATGGTTTGAGAAGTTTAGCACCGTTTTGATTGAGGATGGATATGTTGCCAATGCTGGAGATACCTGCATATTTAGCAAAAGGTTTGAGACTGAATATGTGATGATTTGTTTGTATGTCGATGACATGCTAATAATAGGTACAAGTGAGCAGAGAGTTAAGGAAACAAACGTATTTCTCAGTTCAAAGTTTAACATGAAAGATCTTAAGGAGGTAGACATAATATTGGGAATCAAAGTAACAAAGACAGTGAATGGTTGCAGTCTTTCTCAGTCACACTACTTGGAAAAGATTCTTAAAAAATTTGAATACTGGAATAAACCTAGAGCTAGGACTCCTTATGACAGCTCATTACATCTCAGGAAAAAACAAAGGAGAAAGCATTAGACAAAGTGACTATGCGAAAATCCTTGGAAGTATAATGTATCTTATGAACTGTACAAGACCAGACATAGCATATGTTGTAAGTAGGTTGAGTAGATACACTTATAATCCTAACGATGAGCATTGGAAAGCTATGGATCGCTTGTTAAGATATCTAAAAGGAACTCAACACTACAGTCTGAATTATAAAGGTTCAACGTGTGTATTAGAAGGTTACAGTGATGCTAATTGGGTTACAGATCACGATGAAATCAACTCCACTAGTGGCTTTGTATTCATGCTAGGAGGAGGTGCTGTATCATGGAGATCTAGAAAGCAAACATGCATAGCAAGATCGACTATGGAGTCAGAACTAATAGCACTTGAACTTGCAGCACAAGAAGCCGATTGGCTTAGAAGTGTGTTTGCAGACTTGCCTATGTCAAGTAAATCATGTTCTTCTATACCTATGAAGTGTGACTCACAAGCTGCCATTGGAGTTATTAAGAACAAACTCTATAATGGAAAGGAGAGGCATATTCGAATGAGACATAAGGTAATCAGAAATCTGATGGAATCTGGAGTGTTATCAATCGACACTACAAGAAAACTTGTCGTTTGAGACTGCACAATCAGTCACAAATCAGTCCCATTTTTGAAATGTGGGACTGATTTGCGACTGATACAATCAGTCACAAAACCTGAGTCGCTAATTTATGGAGTCGCAAATTAGTCGCTAATTTGCGACTGATTTGAGACGAAAATAATCAGTCGCTAATAGCGACTAATAAATCAGACGAAATTAGCGACTAATCTGAGACCCATTTATCAGTCGCTAAAATCAGTCGCAAATCAGTCACAAAAATCAGTCGCAGATCAGCCACAAAAATCAGTCGCATATCAGTCACAAACATCAGTCCTAGATCAGTCACAAAAATCAGTTTCAGATCAGTCACTAAAATCAGTCACAAATCAGTCTCAA
>OVAX01002261.1:0-31658 GCA_900406405.1 Lepidium africanum
ATACGGATACGGATACGGATATCGTAAAAAGGGGCGGATATCCGCTCCGTGACACCCTTACTAGAGGCTACGATGATATGATTTTATTTCTTTTCCTAAACTTTTAAATGTATGAATATCGTAAAAGTTGGTAATATCTGTAATATTTTGGTTAACTAATTCTAAGTAAACATGCAACTACCAAGCTTAATCATTTTTACCAGCGGGTTTTATGCAGAAACCATTCATTCGTACGTCGGAGAGAGACTTGATTTGTTAAATTTCTAATACATAAAAGTACATTTTCACCCAAAAAAGAAAGTCAATACAAGTACTTATCATAAGTACTTAAGAGAAGAAAATATGAATGAAAATGAAGAAGACTAACTAATAATTCGTGGTAATTGTAATAATAACTAATAAGGCATGGTGATGGGACCAGAGTTTGGTTGGTCTGATTCGTCTGGTTGAGAAACAAAGTATAATAATATTCATATTTAGTAATCAACCAAATTACTAAAATAAATATGAGCCATGTAAAAATTCTTTTATTTTGTTTTGTTATTCAATTTTCCTGTAATTCTGAATAGTTCTCCCTCTCGTTGAATTCTTCCGGTAAACAAATACGGCTTTGAATTTGTTGTGTATAATTCTCTGCGATTTCTTCGATGTGTTATCTTCGTGTTGATATTCAGATTTATATACTTCTGCGTTGACTCAAATTCTTTGAAAGAGAGGAAGGATTAGCCTCTGATATCGGAACTCCGGATCTTTCTCGGCAATGCGACGTTGGTTCGCCGCGAAATCCCTCTCCAGAGAGGAAATTGCGTTTTTGCCTTTCTCTTCTTCTTCGACGACGCGTTTTCTTCTTCCTATTCGTTCAGATCCAAGAGATGTCCGCTAATTCTCATCCTCCTAATTCCAAAAATGTCCTCTGTAACGCAGCAGCTGGTGCTGCCGCCGGTAATGCTTTGATCTACTGATTCAAAACTTATGTTGGTTTTGTTTTCTGATTCAATATCTGTTTTCTTTTCAGGGGTTTTTGCGGCTACGTTTGTGTGTCCTCTTGATGTTATTAAAACGAGGTTCCAAGTTCATGGTCTGCCAAAGCTCGGTGATGGCAAAATCAAAGGTTTCTCCATTTTTTTACTATAAATAGCTCAAACCTCAAAGCTGGATTCAATTGCTAATGTTTTGATCATTTTCTATGATCAGGTAGTCTAATTGTTGGCAGTCTTGAGCAGATCTTTAAGAAAGAAGGTATGCGTGGCTTATACCGTGGACTTTCCCCAACTGTGATGGCTCTTCTCTCCAATTGGGCTGTGAGTTAAAGTTTTACTTTTTTCTTAAAGCTATCTACGTCTTTCCACATATATCATGAAAGAGGACTTATTGGAGCTTTAAGCTTTTTGTAGGTTTATTTTACAATGTATGACCAGCTCAAGAGCTTTTTGATTTCAAATGGTTAGTTCTTGATCTCTGAACCTTCTTAAATGGCTATTCTGCGTCTTGTTTCATCTGAACTCAAAGTATATGTTGTGAATGCGTTAGATGAAGATCACAAACTCAGCGTTGGTTCTAATGTATTAGCTGCTTCTGGTGCTGGTGCTGCAACTACAATAGCCACAAATCCTCTTTGGGTTGTCAAGACTAGACTTCAGGTCCGTTTCTTCTTTGCTTGATATATATTATGCAATCAAGAAAGACAGGGAACGTTAATTTGTTTAGTATACACCTGCTTTACGTAGCTCTTTGGTAGATACTACAAAGTTTTGCCATTTTGTTGTCTTGAAGAACCTCACCAGACATAGATAAGTTTATGTTACAAATAAGAATATACTTTCAACACCTTCGTGATTCTTCTTCTTCTTCAGACACAAGGAATGAGAGTTGGTATAGTGCCATATAAAAGTACATTTTCTGCTTTAAGGAGAATATCTTACGAGGAAGGAATTCGCGGATTGTACAGGTTTCTCATCTAGCCAACACTTTTTCTGTAAATCGATCAAATCTCTCTAGTAAAAGTGATTGTATTCCTCTGCTTCCATCCTTGTGCTACCAAACAGTGGTCTTATCCCAGCACTAGCTGGTATCAGTCATGTTGCTATCCAGTTTCCTACATATGAGATGATCAAAATCTATTTGGCCAAGAAAGGTAAATTTGATCCATAAATCTTCTGAAATATTGGATGAAGTACAGAAAAGTGGAGATAAGATTGATTAAAATGTTTGTGAAACTCAACAGGTGAAAAATCAGTGGATAATCTCAGTGCTCGTGATGTAGCAATTGCCTCTTCGATTGCAAAGATATTTGCAT
This sequence comes from Lepidium africanum, assembly GCA_900406405.1. Classification (NCBI taxonomy): domain Eukaryota; kingdom Viridiplantae; phylum Streptophyta; class Magnoliopsida; order Brassicales; family Brassicaceae; genus Lepidium; species Lepidium africanum. Next base: position 2,297 of record OVAX01002261.1, read on the forward strand.
CTACATTAACATACCCACACGAGGTACAAACCTATAGAGACTCACATTGTTCTCAATCTGGTTTTGGGTTTATATGAACTGTTGATCTTGTGGCTTGCAGGTTGTAAGAGCTAGGCTTCAAGAGCAAGGGCTCCACAGTGAGAAACGTTACTCAGGCATAAGAGATTGCATAAAGAAAGTGTTTGAGAAAGATGGTATTGCAGGTTTCTACAGAGGCTGTGCCACTAATCTTTTGAGAACAACTCCTGCAGCAGTTATCACTTTCACTAGCTTTGAAATGGTGCATCGTTTCCTCGTTAGTCATATACCTTCTGAGCAAAGCTCCATACTTTGAAGATGTATTGTTTTTGATGATGACGATCAAATTAAAGGTGTGTTTTAGTTCAGGTAAACGAAACAGATTTATGTTACACAGTTCAAAAGCTTTCCCATTTTGGGAAATAAATCAATATACGGATTCGATTATGGACTTATTATGTCTCTATTGGAGAAATCAGAATCTCTGTTGGTCTCTGATTCATGCATTTGAAGTCTAGCTTGGCTTCATGTTACTATTAATGGGCCATTGACATTGACATTGTATATATGTAAACAAAACATTATTCTGGTCTTATTGGGCCTTAAGGTTATGTATTTAGCTCTTGTTGTATACTTTAGATGAGCTTTGGATCCATAACATAATATTATATTTTAAAATTTAATTAAAATGAAATGAAAAGGAAAAGCCAATAAAAAGGAATAATAATGAAATTGATGGGTTGTTGTTACACTTTTCCTTTCTTTTTGGGTATCTATCTATCTATCAAAAACATTGGATACATCTTTTGTTTTTTTATTCTTTTATTGTTCTTATATTTTTATAATGTGATATAAATGGTAATATATATAAAAACACAGATATATATATATATATAACCATTTATTATAGATGTATATGGTGATGCAAAAATGTATGTTTGTTCTGCAGTTGTATTAATTTATATTGTAAAAAAATTCATGATTGAAGTATTAATGAATCCGAGGAAATGAAAATAGAGATAAAGAAAAATGCAAAAAAGAAGAAGGAAAGATATTTATTTAGTGAAGCATATAAAAAAGATGACAACATGTGATGGAAGCATTTTTGTAAATTCCATTACAAATACAATGATGCTTGTGGGATCGGTATTACATGTGATCTTAGTGCGGTGATTTTAATTTTCATACACAATTCTCCATCTTTTATTTTATTTATATAAACGACAAGTATATATCTTGGGTTTTACAGTAATAAAGTCACAAATACTAGTGGAGAGGACGTGTAGTCTAATGGTAGTGATTATTTTAGCAATTTTTAGACATCAGAGTTTGATTTTTTTGATGCAAAGAAAAAAAAAAAAAAATTTTTTTTACAATATGGACTTTGATTATGAACCATGCGTTGTTGACAAAAAAAAATCACAAGTACTTAAATGCGTTGATTAATAGTGTGACTAATCATATCTCATCTCGTGATTAGAGTTCAAGAACATTCGTTGATGATGAATATTTAGCTGATAATTATGGCTTACTTCATATTTGGACCTAGTAGTTTACTCTAAATAAAAATTGCACTTGATAATCAGAAATTCATGTTAGGTAATCAAAGTACTAATCATCACTTTCTGTATACAAAAATATAAATTTATTTTTGGCGACTCCTTATAAAAACAATGGAGGAAAAGGTGGATTATTATGAAATAAAGATGCTTTAATTAATTCACCAAAAAAAGCAAAGGTATTGAAACATCAAAAAATTGTTTTGGAAGTATGATTAAATCTCACATGCTCTGTTTCTTTTCTTTATTCTTTCTCCTCAATTTTGTTTATTAATTCTCCTAAAGTTTTTTTTTAAAGGTATAATTGCAGTAATAATTTATGTTTGGATAAGAAAATCGGTCCACAGATTCCATTAGAGGAGCAAATATGGGAGGTAAAAGGGTTTTTAGAGGATTATCATCGTTATACACATAATTTGAAGTAGTCATATGGGCAATGAAGTCTTTTATAAATCTAGGGATTTCAGGAGTCTCTTATAAATCTAAGGATTTTATAAGTTCAGTGTGCTACTGATTGTGCATTAATTCTGAAGATGATGGAAAATCCTGCAGATTAGTGAGTTTTCTCACAATACTTAGAAGAGTTTGTCATATTCAAAAGACTTTTTTTCAGTTTTTTTCTTCACAATATCCCCAGAAGCATCAATAGGAAAACGGATTGGTTAGCTCGTAGTATTCGTAACTTAGCCAAATTTTGTATGTTTGTAAACTCTATAGTATTTAAAATTGATATAATTTATAAGTTGACAAAAAAAAATTATTCTACATTTTGGTCACCAAAAATCAATGATTTATATATAAGCTGGGACCTGTTTTGGTTACAATTTGAAATTTCAAAATTTCCACCAATTCAACCTCTTGTTTTCAATTATTTTATGCTTCGTTATTTCAAATTTCAACAAAAAAACAAATTATGTTATGCTTCGTTAATTTTGTTTTGGTTAAGCGTAAAGCAAACGTGGGCAAAAGACGCGCCAAGGTAGGCGAGTGGTTTTTTTTGTCATTCAAAAATAAAACACGTGGCAGATATCTATTCGTTTGTGTTATTGAGTTGGGTGACAGTCGGTCATAGCACCAACCACATTCGGTTACTTTTGTGAGTCGTGGGGTCCTCTGTCAAAGACGCTCTACGTGGGGTTATCTCCTAGGTTCGTTTCCGAACCTGATTAGGTTTTGTCCCGATGCATTAATTTGAATTTTTTGAACGTTGAAGCTAACCCACTCCGTTCGTCTTTATCGATTTTTCACATATTTTTATTTTTCTAATGTTTAAAATTATAATTACGTAATCAAATTTCTTAATCAGGAAAAAAAAACATCTTTGTCAATGTTTGGTGGTAAGGTGATCTCATTTTACAGAGTAGGATGTTGACACGTTGCCCATATACAATGTTTATTATCTTAATCGTCCTCATTACAAGTGCTTTATGTCACTCATTATGTGTGTCCGTTATGAAAATCAATATTATTTACTCGATCAGTTTGTTCTCGGCTTCAAACTATTTTTACTTTTTGAGTTGTTTTTTAATTTCATCTTTAGTAAATGTCATGTATAAACATGATTATATAGACTTTGGGAGCAAAATGTATTTTTTCGAGTTTATCTCTATTTTGAAGTGATTTTTTGAATTTGATTTTTTTCACGGACGCAACTTAGAGACCCAATGTTAAATCAGCGCTAATAGCTGAAAAGCCTTGCTATGAGAGAAGGATTCTCCAGTGTCTTCACCTATAGCAGAATCACGATTTGCTCTGATTCGCTCTTTCTCTCATCAAAATGATCGATTGATCTGCAACTCCAAAAGAGCTTCAAAGCATCATCTTCGACATTCTATCCCTTTCCTCTTTATTTGAAGCTACACTTTTCAAGTTTATTTCAAAATCTTGTAATGAAGAGGCTGATTTCCTCGTCAAATAAATGCATATTCTTCGTGACCAAATAAAAAAGAAGTGATTTTTTGAATCATGGAGTCTCTCTTTTGACTTTAGAAAAATTAGAGACGTCATGTGTGCTATTGAGTGCACTAGAGATCTTGAAGATGGTGGCAACCTTAATGATTGACCAATTTTTTTGTAGTACCTAAATGATTTTGATAAACTCTGTATATTTGCTCTATGAGATCCCGAGAACCCTAAATTACAAGGTGGATTTATTTGATCGAAGTGTTTATAGCTTGTCTAAATTTATTTTTTTGTAAACAATATGCCTCTTCATTAAAATGAAAGATTAATATAACTTATGTATTCAAAGAAAAAGAACATGATTATATAGTAATGAATCATTCTAATATTACGTAATAAATACCAATTCATAATTTAACACGACCGTTATATGCATAATTTAGATGGGAAAGAATCCTATGTTAGATAGAAACTAATGAAATAAAGATGGTTTATTTGGGAAAAGAGAGAGAATAAAATAGTAGCAATGGACCTAATTGCGGCATTTGGAAAGGAATGTGATACCAAACATTCTTCTTTATAACAACAATAGGATAGAAATATAATCATTCATTGAATATTATTAATTAGTGTTTCACTTAGGGCACTCAATACTAAAGTATATAAGTTTGAAATTTTTTTATTTCTTTGCTTCTAATACATTACAAAGACACATGGAATCAATCAACTAATTCACAACTACTGTTCTAGCTATACATCTATTTCTAGTTGGTTTTAACTATACATTTTCTTATTTCATTTTTGGAAACTTACGTTATATATTCACGACCAATATATAGAAAATAAATTAATAAATGTTTATGTAAATTTGCGTATCCAGTACTTCTACGAACAGGGTTTAGAATACTAATTAGACATACAAATAAATGAATGATATGTTACCAAAAAAAACAATATATCCATATTCGTACAAAAATATTGGAATTAATGAAAAATCATGTTGCTAATAATAATTAGTGGATTAAACAAGTATCATCTAGTAATAGGAACAAACAATTATCATTGATGAGAGATGATATAATCCAATTTACGCAACAATAATAATAAAAAGTAACGAACTTAAAATCGATATAAATAGTAAGTTTTTATATAATAATCCAAACGGTAGAAGCTAACCGAAAAAAGATTCTCGCGTGATCGTCACGCGCGGGAGGTTGGTTAGGGAGGGGAAAAAACGAAGCTAAAAGACAGGGTCGGGAAGAGGTTCGGAGTGAAGAGAATTTAGAGAGAAGGAAGAGTGAAGAAGACAGAGTATAAAGCGGTTAGCTTTACAACCTTGTATTTGTGAGCATTCATGGAGGTTATGAGTATTTTTCTGTATTAATATTGCAAAAATCTCTCATTACCTTTTTAAAGCTCAGCCCAAGTTCTTTAACCAGTAATACAGTTCCCCAAATTCTCTCTCTTCTTCCTTTTTTCTTCTTTTTCTACCGTTTCTCTCTTTCTCCGATCATATTTGGATCGGACTAGTGTGATTGATGCTGGTGCTGTGAGGTTATTTTCATCTTCATTCTCTTTTGGGGACACTGCAACGGAGTTGATGGCGGCGGAAGATGAAGGATTAAGCTTCACGGTGGCTTCAGTAATGGAGGATGTGTTGCAGCAACATGGAAACGGGTTGAGAGATTATGATTTAGAGTCTCGTAGAGCTGAAGAAGCTGGTATCTATTTCTTTGTGCTTACTACCTTTGTGAATTGTAGAGCTGATAGTTGAGGCATTGATGATTAGAATGTTTGATCTGATTGAATTGATGTTTTGGGTCTGAAAGGTGAAAACCTTATAGGTTTTATTTTCCTTTAGTGTGGCTACTAGTCTTAGTTCTGATAGTTTTGTTAAATTGTAGAGAAAGAGATTCTGGTTTATATTGAATTTTATTTGATCTTCTGCATTTGCGTAGCATCAAGGAGATATGAAGCGGCAAGTTGGCTGAGAAAGATGGTTGGAGTGGTGGCAGCTAAGGATTTACCTGCTGAGCCAACAGAAGAAGGACTTAGGCTTGGATTAAGAAGTGGGATTATCCTTTGCAAAGTCCTCAATAAGGTTCAACCTGGAGCTGTTTCAAAGGTAAAAAACTATTTGCTTGAATCCTTTTGAGATATTTGGATTTGGAAGCAGGTCTTGAGAAATTTGATCTCTCTTCAGGTTGTGGAAAGTCCTTGTGATGCCATTCTTGTCGCTGATGGAGCGCCCTTATCGGCATATCAGTATTTTGAGAATGTTAGGAACTTCCTTGTTGCTATCCAGGAAATGGGGTTTCCAACATTTGAAGCATCTGATCTTGAGCAAGTATGTAGCAGGAATTAGCGTATTTTAGAATTTCTTAGAAGCATTAAGAACTGCTCATGAATATGCATCTCTCTCCTTTTTTATTTGGTAGGGAGGAAATGCTTCTAGAGTTGTGAATTGTGTTTTGGCAATCAAATCGTATGATGAATGGAAACAAAGTGGTGGAATCGGAGTTTGGAAATTTGGTGGCAACATAAAGCCTCCTTCACTTGGGAAATCATCATTTGTGAGGAAAAACTCAGAGCCATTCATGAACTCTTTATCGAGAACCTCATCAATCAACAATGAGTATTGTCCCTCTGGGACTGATTCTAGCAAGCTGGTTGGCCTCTTTAACTTTCTGGTTGGTTTTGTTTTCTGAAGTGGAATTTTTGACGTTTATGTGTCTTTATGCGTATGTTTTCAGTCCAGTTCAGGCTCCTTGAGCACACTTGTTCGTGCTGTTCTTTCAGATAGAAGGCCTGAGGATGTTCCCAAAGTGAGTTTCTACTAGTTCACTATGCTGCTCTTCGATATATACATATATGTTTATCATTACTGTTTCTTCTGCTTACTTTAAATCGGTTGCCTTTCTTATGTTCTTGATGTAAGTGTCTAATGTTGTGGTAACAGCTGATTGAATCTCTGCTGAGCAAAGTAGTCGAAGAGTTTGAAAGTCGAGTTACAAGTCAGTATGATTTGGTATGTTTTCAGTTTCTTCTATCGCTTGGTGCATTGGTTAGTTCACACAACATGTTATTCTGTTCTGTCAAAATTCTTCTATTTGAAGAAATTCTGTCATGTGAAGGTTAAAGCAGCTCCAAGAGAATCAGCTTCTTTACAGAACAACAGATCATTTCTTAAACCTCACCTTGAAAACAAGGTAAAGTCTCCTCTCTTTTCTGTAAAAGATAGGTTAAACAATTTGGCTGACTATTGAAGTGCCTGTGTAGAGGGAAGAGAAGAGTTTCAAAGCAATAAAGAAAGATGAAACAAATCAGAGAAGCCAGATTCTTGATGAAGAGATAAAAAATCGAGAATTTAAACAACTGACAATCTTCAATCAACAACAAGAAGATATAGAAGTAGGCACTACCACATTACTTCATTCAAACTTTTCAGATGTTTTCCAAGTTTATGGTAGCACAGATTCTGAGTCCATACGCCTTGTTTATGTTTGATAGGGACTAAGGCAAACACTCTATACCACAAGGGCTGGAATGCAATATATGCAGAAGAAATTTCAAGAGGAGTTCTCTTCTCTTGGTATACAGATCTTTCTTGTCATACTTCCTAAGGTAGTTTTGATTATCCAAGAATTTGAAACTTAACGGATCTATTTTTGTCCACAGGTATGCATATTCATGGCCTAGCTCATGCTGCTTCTGGCTATCATCGAGTTCTTGAAGAGAACCGAAAACTTTATAATCAAGTGCAGGACCTCAAGGGTAGCATCCGTGTATATTGTAGGGTACGGCCATTTTTGCCTGGACAATCCAGCTTTACTAGTTCAATTGGGAACATGGAGGATGATACCATAGCGATTAATACTGCATCTAGACATGGAAAATCGCTCAAATCGTTCACTTTCAACAAAGTCTTTGGCCCATCTGCGTCTCAAGGTAATGTGATTATAATGACTTGATCTTAACACTCTGACAGAATTGAACCTGAACGTTCTATCTTGCTCTTTGCAGAAGAGGTATTCTCTGATATGCAGCCATTGATCCGTTCTGTTCTTGATGGATACAATGTCTGCATATTTGCATATGGTCAAACTGGATCGGGGAAAACATTCACCATGGTAAGATTAGAGTTGAACTAGAAATTCGTGTAAGATTGTAACATTTTGAAGCTAGAATAACTTGATATTTTCACTTTTGTAAATTTATTAGAGTGGACCAAAAGATCTAACAGAGAAGAGTCAAGGAGTTAATTACAGAGCTCTTGGTGATCTGTTTCTCCTTGCTGAACAAAGAAAAGACACTTTCCGCTATGATATTGCTGTTCAGATGATTGAAATTTACAATGAGCAAGTTAGAGACCTTCTTGTTGTTGATGGAAGCAACAAAAGATATCCTTTTTCATGAATGGTTTTTCTTGTTAATTTTCTGATTAGAGAGAGGTCATTAGTATGTTTCAGTTTCATATTCCTTAACATTTTTGATACGTTAGAGATCAGGAATAGCTCTCAAAAGGGTCTAAGTGTACCAGATGCACATCTTGTTCCAGTTTCTTCAACATTTGATGTCATTGATCTAATGAAGATTGGGCATAAGAATCGAGCTGTTGGATCAACGGCCTTGAACGACAGAAGCAGTCGTTCTCATAGGTAAAAAGCAAAATCTTCTCAGGAGCAGAGAAATCTCTTTAATCTTAAAATGTCCTATGTAAACTCAGTAAACATTTTTAATCTATTTTCTTTTGCAGTTGCTTGACTGTTCACGTTCAAGGAAGAGACTTGACTTCAGGAGCTGTTCTTCGAGGATGTATGCATCTTGTAGATCTAGCAGGCAGTGAAAGGGTAGACAAATCCGAGGTTACTGGAGATAGACTAAAAGAAGCACAACACATCAATAGATCTCTCTCTGCTTTAGGAGATGTGATTGCTTCACTAGCTCATAAGAACCCACATGTTCCTTACAGAAACAGCAAACTCACACAACTCCTTCAGGACTCTCTTGGTAAAAGGATACAAGTAACCTGTTCCTGATATTTTGCAGCTTAATAACTCGGTTTTTTCTTAACTGGCATTGCATATATGTTATATCAGGAGGACAAGCAAAGACATTGATGTTTGTCCACATTAGTCCTGAGGCAGAAGCAGTTAGTGAAACAATAAGCACTTTGAAGTTTGCAGAGAGAGTAGCTACGGTTGAGCTCGGTGCTGCAAGAGTGAACAATGATACTTCAGATGTTAAGGAACTCAAAGAACAGGTTTATCTTTTTCATCTGATGGATTTACTTTCTTGGTTGATAGTATTTGATTGGGTTACTCACATGGGCTTTGATATGTTTATAGATTGCTACTCTTAAAGCAGCACTTGCAAGAAAAGAAGCAGAGTCACAGCAGAAGATCTTGACAACTCCTGGTGTCTCTGAGAAATACAAAGCCAAAACTGGTGAAATAGAGGTGATTCTTCTCTTCTCAAACTCAGTCATTTATGATTTAAAATCATGTCTCAAACTGGACATTAAGTGTCTTGAATAATTGCAGATTCATAACAATAACATCATGACAAAGGATTCTGAGAGCTGTGAAGTGGAGGAGATTACAGTGAACTCACCACCTTGGCCACCAGTAGCAAGTCCAGGGCAAACCTACAGAGAAGAAGACCAAAGTTTCGGGTCCAGCGAGTGGGTTGATAAAGTGATGGTGAATAACAGGCAAGACGAGATGAGAAGAGTGGAGAGTCTTTGGGGTAGAAGCACAACAGACAGTGGAATTCTGCCGGAAGATTTTTACCGGAGAGATTTATCTTCAGACACCTCAAGAATTTTCTCTGAACATTCTTACAACATATTTATGGGAAACAACAACAGCACAGACGATCTAGACGCAGCCACAAGTGACTCATCTGAGGCAGACTTGCTCTGGCAGTTTAACCAATCCTCCAAGACAACACCAAGAAGCAATATTGAGTCAAAACCTAAGAAACCCGTCTCAAAACCGATAAGAAGTCCTCAGTTCAGGTAATTGTTATTCACTTAAGTAAGAAACCATATGAAACAACATAAGAATTGTTTAACAGATTTTTGTATGTTTTCCAAAAATACAGGAACAACTCTAACACGGCTTCACGTCCTTCACCTTCACAGAAGGTAACAACCAATGGTCCTCGTAGCACGAAACAGTTTGGACCAGCTGATATGAAACGAAAAGCTACTAGCACCAGACATTGAAGACTCACACGCATACATACATACATTCACATGGTTTTTTATTTGTTTTTTGATTTGATTATTTTTCTTCCACTTCTTGTGTCTTCCTCTCTGGTTTGGCTGTGCAAGTTTCTATATATATAACACAGACAATAGCTACTACACAATGCAGCAACAGTTTCTTCTTGTTGCTCATTGTTCCCTGATTCCTGGGTTTTCTTTGTATATTTTTCCATTAGCTGAACATAAAAAAAGAGATTTGTATGTAACCTATTGCTTGAAGAGTTTTTATAGTATTTTGGAGTTTTTTATGTGATTTGCAGAGTTAAAATTGTTCACATGTAAAAGAAAAATCTACAGTATTTATTTGTCGTAAAATAATGGAAAGTTCTATAATTGAAAAAACATATTATTGTTACAAAAAAGAATTGTTTTCGCCCATACTTTTCAAATTTCGGCCGTCCTTGTTGATTTGTTACTTTATAATTTGTTATTGTTTGCCCTATCTCTCTCTCTCTGTCTCATCTTCTCCATTTGAATCGTCGTCTTCTCTCGTATCTCAATCTTCGTCTTCGAAGGTTTTTGTTTTTGCTATTTACATTTACATATTTGTAGTGTTATTCTGATTTAAGAAATGCGTGATTTGATCATTCTTTGCTCGCCTCTTTGTTGACCGCAGTATTACTGTTAGGTAGAAGTATCCATGGCTATGTACGTCGCGTCGCGGCGGCTCTCTAGTGGAACAAATGCGGCGGTGTTGCGTTATGCCACCGCGTTGAGATCTTATTCGACGTCGTTTAGGGAGGAGAAGGATACTTTCGGACCGATCCAAGTTCCTTCCGATAAGTTCGGGATCTGATCTTTACCAGAACGTTGAATATTCTCTTTTCTCGATGGAAGACGTTACAATTTTTTGTTATGTATCAGATTGTGGGGAGCACAAACGCAGAGATCGTTGCAGAACTTCGAAATCGGTGGTGAGCGGGAGCGAATGCCCGAACCAATTGTTCGTGCTTTTGGCGTCTTGAAGAAATGCGCTGCTAAGGTAATACTAATTAGCTACAGGTTTTGGGGTTAATGTTGCATCTAAAATTAAATTCTCATTTTTGGTTCTTGATGAATTGAGTAACTATAATTCTAGGTTAACATGGAATATGGTCTTGATCCAACGATTGGGAAAGCTATTATGCAAGCTGCTCAGGAAGTAGCTGAGGGAAAGCTCAATGATCATTTCCCTCTTGTTGTATGGCAAACTGGTAGTGGGACTCAGAGTAACATGAATGCTAATGAGGTGATTTATGTGCAATGTGCAGTCTTGTACATTTGTTTTGAGGATCTTATAGTATAGTGCAACAAGAGAAGGATTCTTGTTTGTGTTTTTCTTGATCTGGTTTTGTTTTTTACTCTTCACAGGTCATTGCTAATAGAGCAGCTGAGATTCTTGGTCACAAACGTGGTGAAAAAGCTGTGCACCCAAATGACCATGTGAATAGATCACAATCTTCTAACGACACTTTTCCGACCGTAAGCTTTGATGCATTCCAAATGCCAATATTTTTACATGCTTAAAGTCTTTTGAATTGCTTATGCTGTTTATGAGACAGGTTTCCTTTTTAACTTCCCTGTCATGTACTAATTGACGGTCATATTGTTTTGGTTTTGTATAGGTCATGCACATTGCAGCTGCAACCGAGATTAATTCAAGGCTCATCCCTAGTTTAAAAACTTTGCATAGCACTTTGGACGCTAAGGTCTGACTTTTTTCTAGCTCTTTCTCAAATGTCACATTTTTTTCTTACTTGCCTTGTTTCTGGCAGTCCTACGACTTCAAAGATATTGTGAAAATTGGAAGAACTCACACTCAAGATGCTACACCTTTGACGCTTGGACAAGAATTTGGTGGCTATGCTACTCAAGTAAGTGGTGCTGTACAGAAAACTTTGTATTTCTAACAAAAGTAAAGATCACATATAATCTGGAATCACCTACAGGTTAAGTATGGACTGAATAGAGTCTCCTGCACCCTACCCCGCCTCTATCAGGTTTGGGAAATGATATTTTGGGAGAATTTGATTTCCTGTACTTCTCCAGTTTTACTGAGCTCTGACTTGCTAGAAATTTTGGCCAGCTTGCACAAGGTGGGACTGCTGTTGGGACAGGATTAAACACGAAGAAAGGGTATATCTCAGTTTTTAGTTAATTCCCATCCCACGTTCATCTCTCCTGACTTAATGTTTTACTAGTGGCTTAGTCCAGTGTTAGTAATTAGTAATATCTGTACAGGTTTGATATAAAGATAGCTGCTGCTGTAGCTGAAGAAACAAACTTGCCATTTGTCACTGCAGAAAACAAGTTCGAAGCCCTGGTTAGCTTTTAAACTACCTCAATATTTTTCGTTAATACCGAACTCTTCTTAAGCTCTTCCTCTGGTACCAACCAGACAAGATGTTTCTGAACAGTGAAATCATTTGCTAAATTATTCTGCTTTTTCCAGGCTGCACACGATGCATGTGTTGAAACCAGTGGGTCACTTAACACAGTTGCCACATCACTGATGAAAATCGCCAATGATATACGTTTTCTTGGAAGGTTTGTATCTAATCTTAAGGGATTTGTTTCTTTTGTTTTGAAAATGCACTATGTTCTCATGGTTAAACATGTCTTTATATAGTGGCCCAAGATGTGGTCTTGGTGAACTTGTTCTACCTGAAAATGAGCCAGGAAGCAGTATCATGCCTGTATGAATGCAATTTGCCTTTGTCTGACATTTCATCTGCCCATAATTTCTCCTTTTCATTAGTTTTAATTCAAATGGATTTTGATCTCATATTCAGGGGAAAGTAAATCCTACACAGTGTGAGGCCTTGACTATGGTTTGTGCTCAGGCAAGTTCCGTTTGCCAGTGTATTCTTTCTGACACACGATTTTAAAATGCTAAGGTTTTATCGTTCCTGTTTTTTGGGTTGCTTTCGACAAAACTGTAGGTTATGGGAAACCATGTAGCTGTGACAGTTGGTGGGTCAAATGGTCATTTCGAGTTGAATGTATTCAAGCCCGTTATTGCAAGTGCTCTTTTGCATGTATGTTGCTTGTTTTCATTGTACATTCTATTTCTTTGTTTCTGTCTAAAAAATACCAAATCTTAACCATTTCATTGCGCTTCTTTGACAGTCCATCAGATTAATAGCAGATGCTTCAGTTTCGTTTGAGAAAAATTGTGTGAGGGGCATTGAGGCCAACAAAGAAAGGATCTCAAAGCTATTGCACGAGGTAGGCCTATTCACGTTTGTTGATCTGAAAATTGTCCATGGTGTGAAGATAACTGATTGTTTAATGTATTTCTCTGTAGTCTCTTATGCTTGTGACATCATTGAATCCGGTAAGTTTCCAAATATAAACTCCAGTTTTACGTTGTCCATTTTACCATTAGGATTCAAAGTAAATTTACCACTATGCTAAGTTTTCAAATCCTTATCTCCTTTACCAGAAAATCGGCTATGACAATGCTGCAGCAGTTGCAAAGAAAGCTCACAAAGAAGGATCTACATTGAAGGTAAACAACAAACTCATTATCTTTCGTCAGGAAACATACCCTTGTCTGCATCAGTCTATGGTCTATGTTGGATTGGGTCTCTGTCTATATCAGTCATTTAAATCTCGAGTTTTAATATGATTTTACAGGAAGCGGCTATGAAGTTAGGTGTTCTGACTTCGGAAGAGTTTGATACTCTTGTTGTTCCTGAGAAGATGATTGGTCCCTCAGATTGATGTTGTTTTTGGAGCCAAAGCTTCAATTACCATTATTATTCTTCTGAGTCTTTATTTACTTGAGTTAGGTTATAATAATAAAATGGGCAAATCCTGAAACTTTGATTCAAATTTTTTTGGGAGGCCAACATTATTCTTCTTCAGGGTTTTCTATTGTATCAAAGATTATACATATTATAATGATACATGTGAAACTGGAGTTGTCTCAAGATATAAACTTTATGGAGTTGTCTCAAAATATTAACTTTATTCCACAACAAATATTGATTCTTCATGCTAATGATATGCTTAATTCACAAGATGCAGTTGATTTCACCAATTAATTAGATAACATAATTGGGCAGTCTAAGGCCCTCTGAAAAAAAGTATGGGCTTAAAAAACAAGCCCATTAACCCAAAGTCGAAACGAGGAGCGCGTGGGCACCACTTGTACGCATAAAGATAAATTATTAATGAAATAAAGTCCAATGTATCTGTCTCACACTTTTCTATCTTTGTTAGATTTGTTTCCACTTTTTTTTATATATTTTTTCTCTGTCACAATCAATGGTTGGTTCAATGCATCTTCCCTTTTCAGTCATACTTAATTTCATCTCTTTTCTTTTCTTATAATTAATGATTTATGAGTTTTAAACTTTTTATAGCGCCATCATCTTAGACCAAAACCATTTTATTTCCCTTCTAGAAAAATATATATTATAGATGTGTATACTTAATTCAATTACATTGACATAAGCCACATTTTTAATTTCTTTCAAAAAAGTAGAAACATTGCATTTGTAATGGATAAAAGTAATATTAGGTTGAAATATCCAAGACCGAATAAAATAATTATAAAATATTGAACGTACCACTTGAGATGGACCTCTGAAGTATGGGAGACATTACTTCCATCCAATTATGTACTAACATGTCATCAATTATTCTCACGTGCAGATTTCAACCTCGCACGTGCCATATCTCTCTCCGTGACTCTTTTTCCTCTTTTTCTCTCACAAACTTCACTGTCTTCGTCTCTTTCTCCATGAAAGAGCTCCTTAAACTACAGAAAGATCTCTAAGACACCTTTTCCTTTCTTCAAAAGCTACGGTCCCTCGTTTTACGACCTTTCAAAGGTTTGTGATATCTACTTCTTCTTTATTCAATCTGATCCTTCTCGCTTTTCACATTATTATGTTCGAATCTGTACAAGCTCTGTTTATTTGAAGTTTCGATTAGAATCTCTTTAGCTTTAGCTGAAACGTTAATGGAGGATTGATTTCATTGCTTTAGGCGTTTCTTCTGATCGATTTGTGTAGTGTTTGATTGAGTTTCTCAGATCGGCTTCGGCTTTTATCGTGGCATCGATTAACGATAGAGTAAAGTTTCATTTGTAGATTCAAAATTCTGGATCGATTGATTACTTAGTGTTTCCAAATTTATCTGAGATTTCTGAAGTTCATAAGACTTGCTCTGTTCGGTGACTCTAGTCCAAGTCTTTCTCCAACGTGACTTCAGCTTATATCTGGATTTTTTCTAAGAAATTTCTGAAGATTTTTCTTTGACCAGGTCCATAGAGGTACGAGCTGCAACAATGGAGTCTTGTGATTGTTTTGAGACGCATGTGAATCAAGATGATCTCTTAATAAAGTATCAATACATCTCTGATGCGCTGATTGCTCTTGCATACTTCTCAATCCCACTCGAGCTTATATATTTCGTACAGAAGTCTGCCTTCTTCCCTTACAAATGGGTGCTTATGCAGTTTGGAGCCTTCATCATTCTCTGTGGAGCTACTCATTTCATTAACTTATGGATGTTTTTTATGCACTCGAAAGCCGTTGCTATTGTGATGACTATCGCCAAAGTCTCCTGCGCAATCGTTTCGTGTGCAACTGCATTGATGTTGGTTCATATTATCCCTGATCTTTTGAGCGTCAAAAACCGGGAATTGTTTCTGAAGAAGAAAGCCGATGAGCTAGATAGAGAAATGGGTCTTATTCTAACCCAAGAGGAGACTGGAAGGCATGTGAGGATGCTTACTCATGGGATCAGAAGAACGCTTGATAGACACACTATTCTAAGAACCACTCTCGTTGAGCTCGGTAAAACTCTTTGCCTGGAAGAATGTGCTTTGTGGATGCCTTCACAAAGTGGTCTATATTTGCAGCTTTCTCATACTCTGAGCCATAAAATACAAGTCGGAAGCAGTGTACCCATAAACCTGCCAATAATTAACGAACTCTTCAATAGCGCTCAAGCAATGCACATACCTCATACCTGTCCTTTGGCTAAGATTGGGCCTCCAGTTGGGAGATTTTCACCTCCCGAGGTTGTTTCTGTCCGTGTACCTCTTTTACATCTCGCTAATTTCCAAGGCAACGACTGGTCTGATCTCTCTGGCAAAGGATATGCTATCATGGTCCTGATTCTCCCAACAGATGGTGCAAGAAAATGGAGGGACCATGAGTTAGAACTTGTGGAAAACGTTGCCGATCAGGTCCATCTCTTCACATGCATATGCTTGGCTTTGAGCCTATTTACATTTCCAGCTATTGATTTTGTATGTTTGTCCCCTGACTCCGACTCACTTTATTCAGGTTGCTGTGGCTCTCTCACACGCTGCAATTCTGGAGGAATCCATGCACGCTCGTGACCAGCTTATGGAGCAGAATTTTGCTTTAGATAAGGCTCGTCAAGAGGCAGAGATGGCAGTACATGCTCGAAATGATTTCCTAGCTGTCATGAACCATGAGATGAGGACACCGATGCATGCCATCATCTCTTTGTCTTCTCTCCTCCTTGAGACTGAGCTATCTCCAGAGCAGAGAGTTATGATCGAGACAATACTGAAAAGTAGCAATCTTGTGGCTACACTCATCAGCGACGTTCTGGATCTTTCAAGATTGGAAGATGGGAGCTTACTATTGGAAAATGAACCATTCAGTCTCCAAGGCATCTTTGAAGAGGTAACTAAATCCCCCAGATTGTCCAGTGAAGTCCATTCTATGTCTTACTATAATTAACCGCGGAGCTTTGAAAATGCAGGTCATCTCTCTGATAAAGCCAATCGCATCGGTGAAGAAACTATCGACGAATTTGATTCTTTCTGCAGACTTACCAGCTTATGCTATAGGTGATGAGAAACGTTTAATGCAAACTATACTCAACATCATGGGCAACGCTGTGAAATTCACCAAGGAAGGCTACGTCTCCATAATAGCCTCTATCATGAAACCCGAGTCCTTACGAGAGTTACCATCTCCAGAATTCTTTCCAGCTCCCAGTGACAGTCACTTCTATCTATGCGTGCAGGTTATTTCCAATCTGCATATTATTTCACAAGAAAAGTAAAGCTTCTTATTGTATTCTAAATGCCAGAATCTTGGTGCAGGTGAAAGATACAGGATGTGGAATTCACACGCAAGACATTCCTTTTCTCTTCACCAAATTTGTACAGCCTAGGACCGGAACTCAAAGGAACCAATCCGGTGCAGGACTCGGTCTAGCTCTCTGCAAAAGGTAAAGATCCAAAAGCATATATATACGTCTTCAAGCATATAGTGTCACAAACAGCTAAAGGGTAAGTATTTGTCTCTGGTTAGGTTTGTTGGGCTGATGGGAGGATACATGTGGATAGAAAGCGAAGGTGTAGAGAAAGGCTGCACGGCTTCGTTCATAGTCAGGCTCGGTATCTGCCACGGTCCAAGCAGTAGCACCGGTTCGCTACGCGTTGCAGCCAAATCACAAACCAGGCCATGGAACTGGTGATAGATACATTACAATGGAAACAAAGGTTGTGACTTATATATTGAAGAGAGATATATTAACTACACAGCAGCAAAAAATGGGGTTACGTACATCACCGAACGGTCTGATCTAACTTACTGGGTTTTTGTTGAATGTAAGTTGTAAATAAAGTTACTATATATACCGGCAAGGTGTATCTTCAAATGAACAATTATTTCAGTTGGAACGTAACTAAAGAAAAATCTATAAATCTTCATGAAAAAAGCAAAAACTGTGGGCCTGTTAGATACTTATAAAATACTGGGCCTTTACTGGGCCTTATCCAGAACGAGTCTAATAACGTGGCATAAACGCCCACGGAGAAAAAATCACACCGTTGATTTATTGACATGAAACCATCTGCGGCATCAAGCCAACAGATTCCGCGCCGCCGCCGCCGCCACAACCGTAGTTTATCGGAGATTCTGTCTTCATATTTTATGTTAAAAGTTATCTTTTGATTTAATTTACATTCTACCGTACCGATTATTATTATTGTTTTTAATAAACTAATAGGATGATCCATCTAATGATTTCTACCCACTGTATTATGATAGTTTAAAAAATAAATTTTATGATAAATTTTATGGATGAGTTATAGGTTATGGATCAGGTCTTCTCGATCCAATGTTGACAAAAAAAAACTATTGAGATGTTGAAACGTACAACGATAACCATAAACATAAATCTCAATTATGTGGTGCAAAAAAAAAAACCGTAAATCTCAATTACTTCTTAGCGATTAAACAAATTAAGATTAGTGTTTTTCCAATTGTTCTTTAATGTATGTATTTTCAAGTGAAAGAGTGACGATATCTTGTGTGTTTGTTATTGCAAAACTAAATGATAAAGCACTAAAAAACTATTACAAGACAATAGATTAAAGTTTACTCGGTAATATTGAAATGGAATGAAATTACACTTGATGTTGAAATAATAAGAGAAAATTGAATACAAGATTAGCATTAATACAAAGGAAAACCGAACCGAGTGGGAAATTGAAATCGAGTAAACCGGTTTAGTGAATTTCTTCGTCGAATGTCCATAGATTACCAAGATCAGTCGCCGATTGAGATTCAACAAATGGAATCTCATAGAATCTCATGTAATCCTCCAAAGCCATCATATCCTCTGAGAAGATCTCTACTTGGTTTTCTGGAATCATCTCAGTTTGATTCACTGAATTTGAATCAGCTTCTACTTCAGTGTTTGGTGTTGTCGGGTCATTTGGGAAATTCACTTTAGCTTTCCGGCCACGGATTTTAATGGCTGCAACGTCGTAAGCTCGAGCTGCTTCTTCCGCAGTTTTGAATGTGCCAAGCCAAACACGTACTCCTTTCCTTGGATCACGAATCTCAGCTGCCCATTTTCCCCATGGTCTCTGTCTTATTCCTCTGTACAGATTCTTCCTCTCCCTCTTTGGTTTCTTCTCATTCTCATCTTTTTGCCCACCAACTGTTCGACGATATTACCCAAAGAGAAACACACAATAAGGTTTGGTTCAAACAAAACTCGAAATGAAACGAATAAGAGTGTACTTACTAGCTGAGACGGGTTTACGCTTCTTGTTACTGAAAGACCTGACTTGGCTTGGTTCTATATCAGCGAACGAAGAATTCGACCAGATGAAATCAGAAATGACAGCACCTCCGCACATTTTCTAATGTTTTTTTTTTGGATGCTTCGAACGTAATTAACGAAAATGAAAAAGTTTATACTTTGGACGTTTTTGTGTGTGTTTTATGAACTAAAGAGTCTTAAATGAAAATAAAAAGGGGAATGGAATTGGGTATTTATACAGAGAGAGACAAGTCAAAGTTGTCTTTTTCCTTGACGACCAAGTTCTTCTAGACTCTCTCTTCTTCATTACACCTTAATTATTGTTTTTTGCAACTACCACAATAACAATTAAGCAAAAAAAGTTAATCAATTGCTGCAAATTTCAAAATTTAGTTATTTAACAAATTGAATATATCAATTGCTATTATTCCATGGCATAAGTCCACCAAATGATTTCAATTCTTGGGTTTGTTTTTTCATCTAATCATCACATAATCATGAAAGCATGTAATTATGTAAATAACTGGGCCAATTGTCATGAGATGGGCCAATTGTTACGCGGCCCATCAAAAAGCCCTACGGAATATTCATACGTTATATTATCCTACCCTATGGAAATCAGCATTTGGAATCTAAAGGCGCGTGACTTGGCTCGGTTCAATCTCAACAAACGAAGATTTTGACCAGATGAAATCAGAAATGACAGCACCTCCGCACATTTTCTTATGTATTTTTGAACTGAGAGTCTTAAATGAAAATAAAAAGGGGAATGGAATTGCGTATTTATACAGAGAGACAAGTCAAAGTATATCTCTGGTTAAAGACTGTTTATGAAAACCAACAGACAACCTAACTCAGCGAATGTAGTTTTGGTATTTTACATCTTGATGTTATTTTACAAACCTGTTGGTGTCACTGAAAAACATAATCTGATAGACATGTCCACATGAACCAAAACGATTTCTCAGCAACTCCTCAATTTTGGGAGAGGAAGATTACCTGGGGAATGCTTTGATTGGTAACAGAACTCCCTTCAATGGCGTTGCAAAGATTCTGAAAGAAGAGAATATTACAATCAATTGAAGATACATCATCCTTTCAGTGAATATTGTTCATTATCTATCTCATGAACAAGGATGATCATGACTTAATTGTGTAACAAGTTTCAGGGACAACAAATTCTCACTTAACTTTTAAGCTACAATAGATGGGACAATCCAACAACTAATCATGCAAAAAAGCAGAACCAATAAGAAAACAAGCACCAGGCATTAATCAAAAAAAGGTTTGCTGTAATCATAAAACGCACTAAACACAGATCAAAAGAAAGATATAATTCATGGTCATCAAACATCAAAATTGCTTAACCTATTGAAAACGAATAAAAGCAAACATCAACAATCGCGAGGAGTACCTTAGTATATTGAACCTCAATCGAAGAAACGATGGAAAAACAAATAACCTTAGAGAAATATGAGAAGAAGAGGACGAGATTAAGGAGGCCATGGAACGATATCTTGTTTCTCTCAATTAGGGTTTCACTAATCATGAATGCATGTAATTACGTAATATAATTTGAAATTAACATGACAGGCCCAATTGCTTACAGCGGCCCATAAAGAACCCTACTAAAAATTCATATAATTAATTAAATTATCCAGATTTTGTAGTTTTAACAAACTTATTTATTTCTTGTTTTGTTCTTCCCTTTTCGTTTTAATTCAAATATTTTGCTTTGATTCTTTTTTTGGTGAAATATTATTACGTTGACTCAATTTTAATCGTGCTCCCAATGACGTTGACACTTGTCTTATAATCTCGCAAACATTTCTGATTTTCTATCACTGTTTCTGTCTTGTAATCAAATTTAAACCGATCAAACAAAAAACTATCAATAATGGCATCTACATTCGCCGCCGCTAACATCCTCCTCCACCTCGCTCTTACGGTGATTGCAGCCACCGCCGATTACTACGTCCCACAAGATCCGCCACCAGGTCCACCACCAACCGCATACACTCCATCACAACCACCGGTTAAGACTCCAAACTTGTCTAAACCAAAGCCTGACATTGCCATTGAAGGGCTCATTATGTGCAATTCTGACAACAAAACCTACCCTATCCAAGGAGCCAAGGTTAAGGTTGTGTGTCTTATAGTTGACTCATACGGAAAGATAGTGGCTAAGGCTTCAATTCCTAGCTACCCAACGGACTTGAAGGGATACTTCTACTTTGTTATGTACGGACTCATCCACAAGGTGAAGAACATCAATAGCTGCAGAGTGAAGCTTGAGAGCTCTCCAATTCGGAAGTGTAATACTCCGACCAATATTAACAATGGTGTCACCGGAGCTTCACTCTCTTCAAACAGCTCCAAGTTCATTAGCCAAGACAATTTGAACATCTACACTCTTGAACCTTTCTATTTCACTTCCAAGCCGGTTTAGGGATCTTTAGATTATAGTGATTGTCTATATTGATTTTGTGTTTTTTGTTCTATCTGTTCTCATCCTTTGATTCTAGGCCTTGTTTTGCCATTTTAAAATATTCATTAATGAATTCTTGAATAGTGTCCTAATAAGAATAAGATTTCAACGACAAAATAACGATGTGCTACTTTGATGAATATCTCACATTTATATAAAATTAAGTAGGGATGTTAAAATATATCGCAGTAAAATACGTCTACTATCTGTATAATCAAAATAATGATATGCTATTTTGATGAATATCTCACATTCAAATCGCTAAAATACGATGTTTATTTGAAATTATTATGCTGATCTTCTTAATTAAGCCTCTTTAAGCAGAAAACTAGTAAATAAATTATTTAAAATAATATCTTTCTCCTATCCCAAATTCCCAATCGAAGAATTGAAAATTTCCGATGATGGCATATATGTATCTAAAGCATGTCCTATAAGAAGAAATTAATATCATAAATAATTAATATTAATTCTAGACTTAAAACCTTTTACATAAATTATTAATATAAATTCTAGACGAAAAAACTATTATAGTATTTTTTTTTTCTTTTTAATAGTTACTGCATGCACGTCGTCTAAAGTATCAAAATGAGACACTTTTGGATGCATAATAATGCAATGATTAGTATGATCATGGCCTAAAACGTGCAGTCAAGTCAGATCCCTTATTCTCATATCATTTTGTATATTAACCTTATCTCTAAAACCCTATATAACTCTCGTAGTACTACTTTCATAATTCATCAACATAACACATTTATACAACTGAACAAAGATTAAAAATGGCACAAACTCGTTCGTTTTTCTTCGTTACCTACATGATGATTTTATCATCTCTCTTCGCTGCCGGAGTAGCTACAATCACCAATGAAGAACTGCTTTCGTCGATGATCGGAGTTCAAGGTCTCATCTACTGCAAACAAGGATCTAAACTTACTCCTCTCCAAGGTGCAGTGGCGAGAGTGACATGTGAGAGAGCTGATGAATATGGTTACGAGGCTGATGATGTTACGGTGCTTAGCCAAGCCACTGATGCTAAGGGCTATTTCTTGGCGACGCTTTCTTCGTCGGAGGTGAAGGATTTTAAGAAGGCTAAGATCAAAGAGTGTAGGGCGTTTCTTGAGCTTTCTCCAGCTGACACGTGTTCTTTTCCGACCGAGATTAACCGTGGAATTAGCGGAGCTATTCTACAAAAATATCGTCTTCTTGAAAACAATCTTAAGATGAAACTCTTCACTGTTGGTCCTTTTGTCTTCTCCCCTGAGGAAACTCATGATAAGTCTATCCCCAACGGCTACTAAATTTACCTATGTGTTTTTCTCCTAATGCCCTCAATGGGTCTTTATTGGGCCACTGTAATAGATGAGCCCATTAATACTTGTATTATCATTTGACTTTGGACAAGTGCTTCGTATATACTAATATACATATGTTTTTTTAATTTGCAAGTGAATAGTGATTATTGCCTTAGAATTCAAAGTCAGATAATAAATCAATTTACAACTCGAAAGTTATGTAAATATGAAGAAGGCACATGCTTTATCCGCGTAATTCGAACAAGTATTGCTAGTGGGCTTTGCTTAAGTAAATACAACAATTTAATAAACAAAATTCGATCGATTAAAATACAAATCTAGTCTAATTATCTAAAGTTCTTAACTATGCATGACTTTGCACAACTCGTTTTAAATTTGCTTGACTTTACGTAAACGGTCCAACTCCATTCTCATTCTATGTATTTCTTTACGCGTTGTATTATTCATAACAAATAAACGGCGCCATATTACGATAAGATACTGAAGAGATAGAGACTTGGAAACCGAACTTGAGACTTTAAACACGTTTTAATAAGTCAACCTCAGTGTCCTACCAAATTAACAAATTTATAGGAAATTATTAATTAATTATTTATAATTAATGTTTTATGCTGAATTGATTTCAGTGGTTAGGATGATCTAACTAATAACTTGGCATTATGGTTCGATTCCTACTTGTTATATTATGGTAACTTTAAAAGTGGATTTTAGAAGTGGATTTTAGGCTATATGTGAATCAGGTTTTGTTTTATAAACTGTTCATAAATTTCAATGTATGTTGTATAACGAATTTGCAGTCAAATACATGAAGGTTATGATTTAAATAAGATATTAATATCTGTCAAGAAAAAACAAACAATAGAGAATATATATGTACATTCTATTTTAAAGTGATTTAATTTCATGTGTCTATATGAATCTTTTTGGCTGTCCTCTAACCTAAAAACAGACTTATTATGCACAGACAATTTAATGCATCAATATTAACTAATTCATCAATGATTAGATACAACTACATTGTTTAAAATAAGATTCATTTCGTTTTGGGTGATGCCAATCGAAATAAAAATCAAAACTAAAATAAATAAATTGGCATTTAATAATTTAATTCAGATCCAAAAGATTTCTCCAAATGCACTGTCATTCATTCTAAATTTATCCATTTATGCATGGAAACTTCCTATTTATAAGGAATTCTATTTGCAATTTGTCTATAGTCTATTAAAGTGTATAATTCAAGATCTTGACTTTATATGTGTTATGTGCTGTTTTACCAACATGTTATAAATAAATTCGAATTTTTTCTTGAATTGCCTAACGTTGGTTGACAATTTTAAATTACCAAATTGAGGGAACCAAACTTGGTCAATTATTGACTTCTCAAGTAACATCATAAACCAAAATGACTTCAACTTAAACCCCCATTTACTCCCTAATTATGATGACATTTTTGTCTAATATTTAGTGTGAGAGATCTATTATACGTGTGAATATTATAACAATATGGTATATATGTTGAATTTTGTGACACCACCGCCACAATTATATGTTATTATTATTGACTTGAACTTATTTGTATTCAAATTCAACGTTCTCAATACCCTATTTATAATCCAACACACTTAACACAATTTCTCAAACCAAACCCACATTAATCTCAAGGAGAAAAACAAAAGAATATGTCTCAAAAACTTATGTCCTTGTTGATAACTCTTGTCTGCCTCTTCTTCTTATCACCATCTCTTTCTCGCTCTCAACAAACTCCGGTAACCGGACAAACGTCACCGTCAAATGTATGTAGATTCGCACCGGATCCATCTTACTGTAGATCAGTTCTCCCAAACCAGCCGGGGGATATATACTCTTACGGCCGTTTCTCTCTTCGACGGTCCATCTCACGAGCCAGAAGGTTCATATCCGTGATTGATGACCAACTAAATCGGAAAGGCAAAGTGGCTGCTAAAGCCACCATTGGGGCTCTAGAGGACTGCAAGTTCCTAGCCAGTTTAACTGTGGACTACCTTCTTAGTAGCTCAAGGACCGCTGATGCAACCAAAACGCTATCGGTTTCTAGGGCCGATGATACTCATACTTTTCTGAGTGCCGCCATTACTAATGAGCAAACATGTCTTGAAGGACTTAAAGCAAGCGCATCGGAGAATGGTCTCTCCGGTGATCTTTTCAACGATACAAAACTCTATGGAGTCTCTCTTGCTCTTTTCTCCAAAGGTAATAAAACAATATTATGCACGTAATCACCTAAAATGTGGTTCGTATTCATTTAATTCTCTTTTTATTAATATTATTATTGCTTAATTTGGTACCGTCAAGAATGTTTCATTAATTAAAGAAAACAAATCTCTCACTAGCATTTGGCTTAATTATGCTAACAACCTAAAAATCATTTTTAGAATCACTAATATTATTTATTAAATCATTTTTATGGGTCTTGTCATCTATTTGTTGACACAAAAAATCCGTTATAAGTATAGTAGCTAATCTGTAGCTAATCGGTAGCTTTTTAACTACTACTAAATACTAGTGATTAGGTGGTGGCTATAATTTGATATTTTCTACATACCACAAATTAAAAAACTAACATATGAAATTGCAATTTTGTATTTGACTTTATTAGGTTGGGTACCAAAAAGGCAAAGATCGAGAGCAGTTTGGCAACCACAAGCCAGATTCAAAAGATTCAAAGGTTTTCGTAAAGGTAGACTACCATTAAAGATGTCTGAAAGGGTACGTGCCGTTTACAACACCGTGACTAGGAGAAAGCTACTCCAAACGGCCGAAGTAGACGCCGTTCAGGTGAGCGACATTGTGACTGTGAACCAGAACGGAACGGGAAACTTCACGACCATAAACCAAGCAATTGAAGCCGCGCCAAATAAAACTGACGGTACTAACGGTTACTTCTTAATCTACGTAACGGCGGGATTATACGAAGAATACGTAGAGGTTCCTAAGAACAAGAGATATGTTATGATGATTGGTGACGGCATTAACCAAACGGTTATTACCGGTAACAAGAGTGTCGTTGATGGATGGACTACTTTCAATTCTGCCACATTTAGTAAGTACATATTAAATACCATAATACCAAATCTGATATTGAATCTTATCTTATTTACATTTAGTATTATATTTGCATAAAGCTAGAACATAATATGCGGTTTAAATTGAATGACTAAGTATTAGCATTCGAGTTTCGTCCACACATTATAATAAAACCATTAGAAAATGCTAATACATGTGCATAACACATGGCTTCTTCGTGCGAGTGCGATGCAACTATTCTATTAGAAAATTGCTTATTAACATATGGTTAAGAAATTATTAGCAAAACATAAAAATAGTTGTAAGTCCACTTAGCTTTTTAAATAGTATAAAGTTTGCCATGCAATGGATGGCGACTTGGTCGGACGGTCCACTAAAAGTCTTGTCTCCACGTCAAATTGTCGTGTCCTCAACTAACCTAATACCATTTTCCAATAAAGTAATGAATTTTATAGAATTGTTTGAATGAAATACTCAACATTTTTTATATGACATTGCAGTTTTATCAGGTACTAACTTCATAGGCGTGAACATAACAATCCGCAATACTGCTGGACCAACGAAAGGCCAAGCCGTTGCATTGAGGAGTGGTGGAGACTTATCTGTTTTCTATAGTTGTAGTTTTGAAGCCTATCAAGATACATTATACACACATTCACTTAGACAATTCTATCGTGAATGTGATGTGTACGGTACAGTTGACTTCATATTCGGT
This sequence comes from Lepidium africanum, assembly GCA_900406405.1. NCBI lineage: Eukaryota > Viridiplantae > Streptophyta > Magnoliopsida > Brassicales > Brassicaceae > Lepidium > Lepidium africanum. The sequence goes on from OVAX01002261.1 coordinate 28,662, forward strand.
AATGCTGCAGTAGTATTACAGAATTGTAATTTGTATCCTCGACGACCTCGTCAAGGTCAAGGGAATGAAGTTACGGCTCAAGGTCGTACCGATCCGAATCAGAACACTGGAACAGTGATCCAAGGTTGTACAATAAGACCAGCAGATGATTTGGTTACGGGAAATTATACAGTGAGGACATATCTCGGTCGACCATGGAAGGAATATTCGAGAACCATTGTTATGCAGAGTTACATAGACGGGTTTCTTGAGCCAAGTGGTTGGAATGCTTGGTCCGGTGATTTTGCATTGAGCACACTTTACTATGCGGAATACAATAATACCGGACCCGGTTCAAGTACCGCAAACCGAGTTACTTGGCCTGGTTATCACATCATTAATGCTACTGATGCTTCTAATCTCACGGTTACTAATTTCCTTGTTGGGGACGCTTGGATTGGACAAACCGGAGTGCCTTTCGTTGGTGGACTCATCGCATAATCAACTTATGTTACTTAACAATTTACTATGTTAATTACCTGATATTATTTAATCATTCATGTGTTGTTTATTTTATTTTAATCAAAGTGTAATAAATAGTAAGCAATCAATCATCAAATTATACACTTATAAGTAATTACAAAATGAAATAAATTTTGGTTACAGAGCTTTTTCTACAACCAATGAAACGACATCGTTATGATATTTAATTATACATTGGATTACCAAAAGTAGAAGCTCAGTGGTCCCGAAAACGGCCACGTGTTAATACTAGTGTCACGTGTCGAACTTCATGCGGTTTTTGAAACAAAAACAATTGATCTACTCTGTCTGAAACTTCATAGCGATTTAAAGAATAAAACCCGAATACCCGGTTTGGATTCGGTTTGGTTTGGTAGCCCCGGATTCGAGTCTTCAAGTTCTCTAGGAGTGTCGACAATGATACCAACGAGATCAATCGGTTCTCTCTCGCAAGCTTCCATCGGAAATCTTAACGGAGAAGAAGTAGAGGAAGAAGAAGAAGAAGAGTCGGTTTCTATGTCATGAAACGGTTGAACCGGAGTGATTTCGGATTGAACCGGAGCTCTACAAAGTGGGCAAGTGGATCTAGAACGGAACCAAGTATCGATGCAATCAACGTGAAAAGCGTGACCACATTTAGGAAGAAGACGAGCTTCATCATCTTCCTCAAAGTCTGATAAGCAGATAGCACATTCTTCCTTCTCTAATGGTGTTTTCGTGGAGGAGTAAACGAAGATCGGAATCCTCTCGAGAACCGTCGGATCAAGAGGTTGGTCTTGGGAGGAGGCGGAGAGACAGCGGAGATGAGCACGAATACGGCGGCGAATGCGACGTTCTTGACGACGGAATGACCAACGAGCGTAACTGTGGAAACAGAGGATCATGAAAATGGCGACGAAGAGAATGATTGCGGAAGAGAGCATGATCTTGCCATTGAGAGCGTAGCTTGAAGAAGTGTGGCTTACACTACCCCAAATTGGTTTGCTAGTTTCTTCTCCGATTCCCATATCGTTTTTTTCTAGAGAGAAAGAAAGAGAGACGGCTAAAAGATTTAAGAGAATGAGTTAGTTTAGTAAGTTGTCAAGTGTCTCCATATTTATAGCAAAATGTTTTAAACTTTTCAATTATTGTTACTACTATTGGCTCCTCATTTTTTTTTATACTTCAAACTTTTTTTCAACCGATCATATTAATATAGTCACTTTACAAATTTTCAAGGCACCAGGATCAAACCCCCTACTTGCAGTATTAGGAATGAGATTTAAAAGCCATTAGACAATTGACAAAAAAAAAAAAAAATCATATTGATGTTGGAAGCCAATAAAAAGCTCACTAACATAGTTAACATATTTGTTTTGATATTTAGGGTTTAAAGGATCAAATGTAGAAAAAATATAGTAGAAAATTTTGAATTTTGTCGGACTCTTATGAGATAACTGGTCAATTTCCTTCGAAAATAATATTATTTTTACAATTTCTGAACAATCTGTTGTGAAAACTATTTTCACTATGATGCAAGTGACTCAATGACCCATAGAATTCTTAAACTTTTCTTTTCCAAAAGTAAAATAGTTTAACTAAATTTATGAAGAAAAAAATATTTAGGATTAGTCATAATTGGAAGTTGATGTGTAATAATACAATTGTGTAAAGTATTTTGGAAAATAAAGTTCTTTTGGGTCAAAGCCGGGAAAGTGTTTGCCACTTTGTTAAAAAAACCGAAGAGTTTGTCATTTGTCTAAAAAGAAACTTAACAAGTTCGTGAACCAACTTGTGCACTTTCCAGTCTATTGATTGCCTAAAGAAACTCGACAAGTCCTTTAATTTGATCAACTTGTTATACTTGGCACTCTACTGAATATAACTCAAGCGAAGCACTCATACGTCAGAGGTTTTTCTTTTTCTCAAAGTTTTCCATTCATCAAACAAGTTTAACAAAAAGAAAAAACACTCACAAATATAGATTATTATAGTTTCATATAATGATTATTGTTCATTAAGGTCGATGTTTATAGTCTTGAATATATATATTTTTAATAGATAAAAAGTTAACGTCAAATATAGCTTTATTTTTTTCTTTTGGTTGAGTCAATTTCAAAACATGGCTTTAAGACCAATTTTACACATCAGAACCTAATAAGAGTTTTGTCGTGAAGAGGATGTAAATTGGGTTTCTGTTGGAATTTTCTAGTCTGTTTTACATATTTGATAACGACCTTAATGCTCTACGCCTATTCCTGTTCTACTTTTTATAGCATATGCTCTAAATTCATTATATATTATATAACATTGGTCTTCAATATAAAACACAAATGAACATATTTTAAAATTGTTATTAGTGTTATAAATGATGGTGCATTAAGCATCCATAACATAAGCATAATCCCACTATAATAGAGTGATCGTGCTGATAACGTGTTATAAAAGGAATATAATAAATAGTTCCGAAACCTGATTTGATCGGTATGATTACTCCGTAAGGTTTCTTGAAAGTGA